>UCOH01012703.1:0-76246 GCA_900474275.1 Synergus japonicus
TTCCAAACCCTTGTGATGTGAAAATCTTGGCAAGTTTCCCTAGCCTGGTATAGCGTGCAGAGAAACCTGAACAAGATAGCGGCTTGTTATAACAGGCTCGTAGAATTCATTAAGTTTCCCCAGCCTGGTACAGCGTACAAAGAAACTTAATGAATATAGCCAAGTTATAATAAGTATTTTGAATTCCTAGGAAACCCTAGCCTGGTACAGCGTACAAAGTTTCCTAAGTTTTCAATACTACCTCTTATTTTTGATGGTGGCGCTGGTGATCACAACGCTGGCTGCTTGGCTCTGCGATGGAGAAGGATGGTCTCAGCTAGGCTCTAGTATGATGTCAGAGTGGTCTGCTTGGCTCTCGTGATGGTGAAGGATGGTCTCAGCTACCTGGCTATTGCTAGCCAGCAAAATTCGAGTCGGTCGAGAAGCGCTAAGACGATGTCTAGCTAATGCTGCTGACTGACTCGAGAACGAGTGATGGCTGGGATCGAACGCACGCCTTTTAGCCCTGCGTGAAACTAAGTCGCTTGCGAGAAGATGGGGTTCTAAAACCCCAGCGCCACTCAGCCGAATCACTATCTCGTCGATACTTGAATCGTTTTCTCTAGCGTCGATATCATAGTTGCCTGTGTGTCAACGTGACGGTACCTCGTCCCGTCACAACCTTCACCCTTTGCATAGATCCTTTAAAGAGAAAATTACTCGATATAGTGGAAAACAATCAAACTGAAGGCGTTTAGTCCATTTCTTCGACATGCCGTCAACCAGATTAGGTCAGATTAGGTCAGATTGCATCAGATTAGGTTAGATTAGATTAGTCTAGATTAGGTGAGGTAAGTTAAAGTAAGGTCCCATCAATTATGAGAATGAAACTCCGCTGATACAGGCCTTAAAAAAATCAGCCTTAGAGGCAGTATATCACAATTTTATATCAATTTATTTAGTTTTTTTAGAGATTAGTGTTAAAGGACAACGTCAGGGATCAATTCTGATAGCTAATTCGAATTCAGTGCATTGAAAAACATCAGAATTAATATGCCTCATTCCCAGAACTGAAAATACCTATTTTTTCAAGTTTTTTGAGGTTAGGGCGAAACGCTGACGTATTGGGCAAATTCTGACTTCGGATTCGGATTCAGCGCGTCAAAATAGGTAGGAAGGCATAGGTCGCATCCCCAGATCACAACACTTTTTTTTTGTGTGGCTGTGTTATTCGCAGTATGCAATTTAAATCGAATAACAAACGTAATCGCGGTATAGTCGACGCGTAACAAAATCAACGTTCGGTGTAAATTAAGATCGAAAAATAATCAAAGTCCACACAACCGAAATTCGAGCTAAGTCCCCACAGCCTGGAGCAGTGTACATAGGGACTTAGAGAATTATACTAAAATCAAAGCAAAAATCAGAAAGAATATCAAAGTAATACGTGAATAACGAGAGTAGAAAAAACCGGGAACCCCAGCCTAGGGAAGCGTAAAGGATTTGCCGTTTACTCTTACCTGAATCGCTGAGGTGCCGCACTAGGTGCAGCTAGTGTTTCGGCGATCCCAAGACGGAATAATCTTCTGTGGCTAAATCTTGCCTTTTATATTCTTGTAAAATAGTAACTTTTGGGCGAACCCCGTTTGTCCCGTCGGGAGGTAATTGTTTCACTCGGTACTCCCCAATTTAGCGATGGTATTTGTAATTCGGTTTGATTGGTGTCGGGTGCATGACTCAAATTTGGACCTTTATGAGCGTCACCTGACATTTGCCTATTCTTAGGCTTATTCCAGGTACAATATATCCGTACTGTTATATGTTTGCAATTAGGTTTAATTGCTTTCAGATGCTCGACTTAAATTTAGACACCTGTGAAGGTCCTCTGATATTTGCCTATTCTTAAATTTATTGTGGAGACGGTATACCCATACCGTTATAATACATTCTTGGAGATAATTTCTTTTTTACTATGAACACGTTCCTTCGTATTTATCGTAAAGTTTACCCGCTTTACCTTATCACAAAAAAAGGAAGTAACATCGAGAAATTCCTTTTACGTCCCTCATTCTACCCGCTCGAAATTCATCGTTTTCTATATCGTTCAATTTAACTACACTCAATTCTTAGAATCTCACTCCGTCTTGATTCAAAATAAACTGTACCGCGAACTACACTCCATTCACAGTGAATATTGTATCTTTGATTCACACTTTACACAACACTCTTTCCCATAAATTCCGTTTGTACTTCTTTTCCGTTAGCTTTCTTTATTGTATTTACCTGCAATTACCTTTATTAACTATAATAATTATGATAATAATTATTATTATATTTACAGTAATTATCCACTATTACCAGGATATATTGTCAAGTTTACACTCATTTGATTTTAGACTCTTAAGGGTTCATATAAAGTAATAATCACAAAAAAATGTAAACAATTGTTTATTAACAAATAGTTATAAATAATTGAAATCGAAAAAAATCGTCTTTTTCCAATAAAATATGGTGTTTATGAAGTACTCGTCCTATACCTTTGATAAATGTTTTCCAGTTAGTTAATACGTATAACTGTAATATATAATTTTTTAGGAATTTTCGGTAAGCTAGTTTTTTAGTATAAACTTTGAAATTAAACAAAAATTACGATTTTTGACGAAATCTTTATTACTGCATTTATTGTACCGCAATGATCAAATCATAATGAAAAAATGTTTTTGAGGACTGAGGCGGATTCAATATGGAAAGTATATTAGTAGATATTCTCAGTTTCTAGAAAATATAACACGTAACAAAGAAAATATTTACAATTTTTTTTTACAATTTTGCCGGTTTTATTGTTTAATAAATTTTACAGTTCTTACCGTAGTTTAATACTTCGGAATAACTCCCTGGCCTGAAATTGTTTTCCGATATTCTAGTGAATGGCGCTCATAATTACTTGTAATATCTCGGTAGATTTTCAAAGGTTATTTCATGAACCTGCATTTTTTTCACAGGTAACACTGCATATAGCATATGTTCATGCATTTGTGAATCCAGTTTTATTTTTAATTCTTCATCGAGGATTGCGACAAGGTTTGAAGGACTTTTTCTGTGGATACTGTTTGAGTGTAGAAAATTGTATACGAGATTCTGCATCAATGAATCCTGTTCAATCAATACAGCCTCCTATCTATGAAGCATCTGAGAGTTTAGCTGCTCAACCAGAATCTCATTTTAGAATACCAATCTCTGATTCGCATGATTTGAGAAATCTCGAGCTGTTGAAGCCACCACTTCCACCAATAATGAAACAAATAATTAAGGTAATTATTCATTCATTATTTGTTCCACGGAGTAATAGTAAGGAGACAAAACGCCAATGCGCGCGAATATTGAAAGTGATGCCAAGTTTTTCGAACACAGTAAGGGGGAAGAATGTATGTTAAATGTAACAGCGGTCGTCTTGTTTTTAGTCGAATATCTGCGAGAGCTGTGAGTGATTTGATGTGTTGATGTTATCCATGATGTTGTCAAAGTCAAACAGGTGAAGCGTAAATTTGTATATTATTTATTATTAGTGGGAAAAAGTAAACGACCGCTTAGAAGGCGCGGTAAGTAACAAAATATAACTTCATTCTGATCTGGTTAATTAATTATCTTTTGAAAGAAGTGCAAAATAATACAAATAATATATATGAAGGAGTAAAGTTAAATATTTGATTCAATCTCTAACTTCATAATTTTATATTTTCATTTTAATAAATTAATATTCATAGTATTTATCTACTTATCCTAACATTTCCACCATTTTTCACATAATCATTTTAATACTCTTGCAGATGTGCGTTATACTTGGTTGTTTTACTCGAAAGGGGAAAAACAAATCTCAAATTAAATGCAGGAAGAGTGATAAACTTTCAGAATTTAAGATATGCTATGTAAGTATACTATATAAAAGTAATTGTCTATTCATTCGATATATCAACACGTCTGCTATCAATAAACGTTTTATATATCCTTATCTTATAAAAGTATATCCTATCGTATATCAATATTATTTTTATTTCTCGTACAGCAAGAAAGACTAAATACATGGCGAGAGTCCATTGACGAATTGGCTAAAGTGTCTCAAGTACTAAAGGGAAGCAATTTACTGTGTGAGCTGCATTTCGATGAGAAATTCATGTTCAGAGACAAATCAAAAGTGTATCTCAAACCAAGAGCAATTCTCACACTTTTTCCAGATGCAACTAAATCTGCTCCACGTGCTCCATTCCGTGGTGTAATAGAGCGTTCGGCTCCGAGTAAGGAAGATGAATTTTTCTGTCGCTATAACACTAATGATTCACAGGTTGTACAAGTAAACATGATTCCTCCCCTAAAGATGGTGAAGAATCTCAGGCTGATAATGATTTGGAGAGGATAGAAGATGGTTTCGTTGTGTCTGAGGAGCTTGAAGAGAAATTTTCATCTGAATTAGTGGAAGTGGATTATGGGCACGATTCCTGCCCTGAAGATGGTGAAGAATCTCAGGCTGATAATGATTTAGAAGGGATATAAGATGGTTTGTTTCTGTCTGAGGAAATTTCATCTGAATTTCAGAAATTTTCATCTGAGTACCTCCCTATTTTAAAAAATTATAAATCGATCACGTCTGAAAGCTTAGAATGGTATGCTATTGTCAATGATAACAATATCGAGTGGACCACTAAAGATGAGTTTTTAAAAATTGAAAAGCGTGTTGTTTTATTGAGTAATATGGAAATTGAGGTACGTATAGACCTACAGTGTTAAAATGTTTTTATGTAAATGGTCCACTTTCGAAGTAGTAAATATTTTTAGTAACAATATTTCCCACTCTAAAATTGGGAAATTCACAAAAATTTGTAAAACAACTACTTTCAAAATTGCAAGTTCACTACTTTGAATACAGCTATTTTACAGGTTATGGTATAATTACAGAAACAGAGTGTACATTTACATAAATTTTTTTACAGTGTATATTAGGATGGTCCTTAATAGGGATATTTTCGAATTTCTTTGCTCCCAGGGGCTCAAATGTTTCTATATAGACGAAAAAATTCTCTGAAAGTTTGAGCACTTAATGTTAACTTTAAGATAGTCCGCACTCTAACCCAAGTTTCTTATGGAAATAACATGGGAAAATTCCATTTGTTTTTTAGAATTTTATAACTGAGCGACAAATTAATCAAAAGCAATAATTTGCTTCATATTTTATTGGAAATTTGACGTTATACAAAATAGGTCTCTTATGATCGAGGTGCCGAGCTGAACTGTCCCGGTCGAGGTGCCGAGCTAAACTCCTTTTTCCTCTGTACCTGAGACGCGTCCCAAGCTTCCCCTCCTCTCTGCCTCTGATGCTCGACGGACGCTTCCGTCTATGCTCCTCTTCTCCAGTTTTTATATGACTCATTAATTAATTGATTGTTATTTATTCTAATTATGGCCCTATTAATTACCACTAGAAATTTAGTTAATTATTAATAATAATAGTTCGCCGAGCTTTCACCAAGCCAAGCACAATATTGGGGCGTGGTTCAAGGTGAAAACGAACTTGAGATTTTACCCTAATAAAATGACTTAGGCAGCGCTATCCAAGCCTATTAACTAAATGGGACCAAGCTAAGGGATTATCCTTGGTTTTAGTGCGGCCCAGTTTGAGTAACATCTGTCGCTTGGGGAGAGGCCTTCATGGGCGGAGCACCCTAAGTACCCTAGGTCGTTACAGCTGGCCCATCTCGTTCGGATTCTAATTCTAATTTTATGAGTTGGCAATGTCGTCTTAACTATACGCTTTGGCGTATATCAACTCCACCCTTTCCCAGATAGACATTGCTTACTCTCTAACCCTATCCTAGACATTACATAAAAATTATTTACTAGTACGCTATTGTTCATCGTCGTGGATTTTTCTTACCTCGCGTACGCAGATCTACTGATTGTCGCAAACCTTGCCAGAGTCCCTATTACCCGAAGTGAGCGACACAGTCATCTCGGCCTGGCGGGACGCCGACTCCCGGCTTCTTTTGATGAAAGGTGTGTGGAGTCTCCAGAACTCCACTAGCAGGATCTGTAGATTGTTGTAGGGTTTCCTTTCTGATGCGCAGCTGTTCGCCGTCGCTGTTGCAGCATCACGCACGCGGCTTGATGTTATTTGCGAAGTCCTCCGGACTTCGCCCGCGAGATGCTGAATTTTTTCTTCCTCTTGGATGTGCGGCTGTTCGCCGTCACGATGACTGAGTCACGGGTGCGACTGCAGTGTTGAATTGGCTTGGCAAAAGTCCTCTGATTTTGCCGGCGGGAGGCACTGGGCCACCGTAGATGTATTGGTGTGTGGAGCGCGGCTGTTCGCCGTCGCGGTTGAAGAACTGCGGTTGCAGCTGTAGACATCATTGACGTAAAATCTTAGGGGTTTTTACGTCGTGGTGTGTAGAAACGTGCATCACGATAGTAAGGCACGCTTCCTCTCCTTGTGTCGTAACGATGCCTGACGTTGTCGTTGCTCGAGTTGGATTCTTCGTCCGAAGAATCATCGTTACTGGAACACTGGTTGTGGTGCGATTGATCATCGTCACCTCTTTCTTCTTGAAAGGGTTCGTCGGCCTGACCCTCCCCTTCGTTCTCTTCATCGTCGTCCTGTCCTTCTGGCAAGATTGGTTCCTGGCTCTCCTGCTGGACCCCTCCTTCCTCGTCTTCGGATTCGCTGCGATCAGCGGAATCCATCTCGGGAACGGTGGGTACCTCCGGGCGTGGTACGGTCAGCAGGTGTCTCCCGTGGATCTTGGTACGAACTCCATCGCATAGGACCCAGTACACATTTCTGCCAATACGTGATTCCACTTCCCAAGGTCCCGTTCGTTTTGGCGCGAAACCCTGGTTAAAATGTTTGTCCTTGTTGGACAACGGGTGATTGGCAACGAAAACTAGGTCGCCTGGCTGGAAATGAGGTGGATTCGCTTCGGTGTTGGCGTAGGTTTGCTGGTACCTCCTCTGGTGTTCGCAGGCGTCTTCTTCTCTTCTCTGTCGGTCTGGCGGTAGTACAGGGTTGGCTTCGTCGAACCGCCATTCTCCTGGCCGACGCAGTGTCTTCCCCAGCAGGAGATGACTCGGTGATTGTCCTGTGGCGGCATTTCACCTTCTGCGCAGATTGAATGCGATTTCGGGCAGAAATCGATCCCATCGCCGATGATCGCCCTGGTCGATCCTCAGGCGGATGCCTTTCTTGATTTCCTGATTGCGGCGCTCAGTTGGGTTTGCCCGTGGGTGGTACACTGGTGTGGTCCACATTTCGCAGTCCCAGCGCTGACAGACGTCGAGCCACTTTCGGCTGATGAATTGACGACCGTTGTCATTCAGTATCTGTTTGGGATAGCCCCAACGGGAGAATACTTCTCTTTCCATGAGAGAAATTAGAACGGTGGCGTTGGATGAACCTATGGGAAAGATCTCGGTCCATCTCGTGAAGAGATCTGTCACGACGAGAACAAACTTCTTCCCGGTCGATGAAATAGGGTAAGGTCCCATCAGGTCGAGCGCCACGGTGTCCCAGGAATCCTTCGGGACTCTAGGTCGTTGTACATCATTTGTGGTCCTCATGGCCTTGGTGCAGATGCAAAGGTGGCAGCTGGCCACATACTTTCTCACATCTCGGCGCATTCCAGGCCAATAGTAACGTGATTGCACGTCACCTAGAGTCTCGTCCATTCCAGGGTGTCTAGCAAGAAGAGTATCGTGTTGTTCCCGCATCACTTGCTGCACCAGTTCGGCCGGTACTCTTAGCGACCAACCGTCGTCGTCAGGGTGTCGCTTCCAGAATCCATGCTAATCGAGGCGGTGCCCTTGAATGTAGCGTTCCTCGCAGGCATTTCTTCGGAGAAGATCCCGTAGCTCGTTCCACCTTTCGACCTCCCTGCTGATGATAGCGTCGTTTTGCTGTGCTTCACTGACTTCCTCGAACAGTGAGTGGCCACCTATAGCGTTGATGCGTGGTGGTACGGCGTGCTCCTCGTCGTTCCTGGTTTCCGGTAGCGGCGGCAACACCGTCTCCAGGTCTGGTTCTCCCGGGCAGGGTGCGTCGACCGCTGGGTGCCGCGAGAAGGCATCAGCAAGCTCGTTGTCTTTACCGGGACAGTGTTCCACGGTAAATTTTAACCGACTCAGATAGCTGGCCTACTGAGTCAGCTTCTTCTTTGAATCTTTCATTTGGTCGAGCCACGTCAGGGCCTTGCAGTCGGTACGGAGTGTGAAAGGGGAGTCCTCCAGGTACACTTCGTATCTTCGGATGGCCCAGATGACGGCCAGGCACTCTTGTTCGTTACAGTGGTAGCGAACCTCAGATGGTTTGAATTTTGCGCTGGCGTACGAGAGGACACGTCGTCGTCCATCTTTTCCTATCTGGTACAGGACAGCTCCCATTCCTCGGTCACTGGCATCGGTCTGTAAAATATAAGATAGATTAGGATCGGGTCGATCCAACTTCGGCGGGTCCTCCATCAACTTCTTCAGCGCGTCGAAGGCTGTTTTTGCTGTGGTACTCCATCGGTAAGGTAGCTTGGTGTTGAGTAAATCCGTGAGAGGGGCTGATACTTCGGCAAAACGTGGCACGTATTCCCTCAACCATCCACAAGTTCCCAAGAAGCTTCTTAATTGCTTGCGGGTCTTTGGTGGCTGAGCTTCCTGTATTGCTCGAACGTGTTCTGGTTGGGGATGGTTTCCATCGGCGGTGACGACGTGGCCTAGGTAGTCCAGGCTGGTTCGTCCAACAGGTGCAGCAGGTGTTCCTGGACGTCAGCCGAGTAGACGATGATGTCGTCAAGGTAGGCGATGGCGAACTTCCTCCAGTATGGGCCTAAAACTTCTCGCATCAAGTTCTGAAAGGTGCTTGGCGCATTGTTCAGTCCGAAAGGCATGACTCGGAACTGATACTGTCCTCCACCAGGGATGGTGAATGCGGTATATTTTCTAGAATCTGGATGGAGTGGGATCTACCAGTAGCCACTTTTTAAGTCAATTGTGTAAAAGATGCGAGCCTGACCTAAATCCTTCAACGTCTCATGTATAATGGGCAGAGGTTGAGCTGTATCGATGGTCAGTTCATTCAGTTTTCTGAAGTCGATTCAAAAACGTTTCGATCCGTCCTTCTTGGTCTGAATGAGTGGAGGCGAGCTGTATGGAGAGGATACTGGTTCGATAATCCAGTCAGCTAATATTTGTGGTACATCTGTATCCACTACCTTTTTGTTGACATCTGAGTATCCTCTTGGGGGTACTTCAAATGGATCTCATGTTGAACTGAGAATGCTCTCTGCAATTTTCCTCCCTGATCGAAAATATGTTGATGCCTCTCTATGATTTCCCAGAAGCGAGGTGCATCTTCGGCGAAGAAGCCGTGTTCATTTACCTTATCTCGGATGGCAGTGGGTGTAGCTTTAGTTGCAACCTGTGGTAACGGAAGTGCGAAGACTCGTTGGCGTTCTGTGGTTAGGCAGATGTAAAGGCAGTCAGAAATGTTGTCCACAATCACACCATGTTTCACCATCCAGTCGCGGGCGAGTAACACCTCGTCGCGCATTTCGTCAGCAACGTGGAAGTGCCCAGGGTATGACTTACCATTGATGATGATCTCGAGCTCGATGGTACCGCGGAGATGGAGAATAAAGCCATATGCTGCAAGTTCGGCTTCTTTGGGGCCGGGGAGTAAGCGCTGCAATTGTTCTGAAGTGAGAACGTCGGTGCGGATAGCGCTGTCGGTGGCCCCACAGTCCGCGAGGGCGTTCACCTCTCGTGTACCCACATAGGCGCGTAGGTGTAAGAGGGACCCTCGGGATGTTCTTACGGAGTTTAGTTCCGTGGGTTCCCCGAAGGGCTGGGTCCGAGATTTCTCTGTGCGGGTGCACCGTCCTGCGCACCCTGTCGCCAGTTTTCTGACTGCTGATATCTCTGCCTCAGTGTTGGACAGTCCCGGTGGTAGTGATAGTCCGGGCAGTAGTGGCACTTGGGTGCCTGGTTCCCGGTAGGGCGGCTGCTCTCCGAGTTAGCTGTCGTGACAGGTGCCGGCTTCGGCTTGGTTTCCAAATGTCTGCGTCGACTACTCGCAGCTTCCGCTTCGTCGGCTTCCAATTGTCTCGCACGCATCACGAGATTGGAAAATGTTTTTAGGTTGAAGGTGCGTAGAGTACCCCTGATCGAAGGTTTCAGAAGTTCCACCAGTTCTTCCTCGCTGGCAGTAGGGGTGAGCCTTTTAGCGAGTAAATCTTTTTCTGCAGGAAGATGGCGGCATTCTCTTTCTCCTGTTGCTTCTGCAGATAGACAGCAGTACGCAAATGAAATAGGACGGGTGTCCCTGCGTACTGGCTTAGAATGGAGTCCCGGAATTGCTGGCAGTCCATGCCAAATGACTTGAAAGGTCCCCACCACTTGGCAGCATTTTCTCGCAGTTGGCCACCGGCGGTGCGTGTCCAGTGAGCCGTAGGTATTCCAGCGCTGACGCAGTGTTCCTCGATTTCGGCGAGGAACTTTGCGGGGTCCTCATGCTGAACCCGGAGAATTAGGGGAGCGGATGCGGCGGTGCTCGGAACGCCGTGACCAAGCGTTGTAAGTCGGCAAGCGACATTGTGGGTGGCGTGAAATAATGCGCCGATCCTGCAGCAGGTATGGATGCCGACGAGGCCATTGAGTTGGCGCATTCGGCAGATAGTGGCAGCAGGGTTATGTTGACCATGGGCACCGTGGGTGCTGAAGAGCTGTGTTACTCTGTCCTTGCGGCTTCCCTCTCGGCGTTATTTTCCATTCTCGGCCTGCCTAGTAGAAATGGTGTTTGGGTCAGCCATAGCGTCTGCTTCTGCTGCAACGGTTGGAATTGGGTTCTCCAGAACCCTGATGTCAAGGTTGTGATCCTCCTGGATCACGTTCGACGTGGTTGGATTGTTGTCGGGCGCCACCGGATTTTGTAGATCACTTCCGGAAGTGATGGGATGCTGTCTCGTTGAGATGGTGCGTGTTACAGCTGCCTTCTTCTTTGGAGGTGTACGCTGCATGAGTTCTCAGATTCGTAGATTCGTTGGCGAAATCAATCGCCAAAATGCCCCACGCTTCGGGCGCCAATTGATATGATCCCCTTACACCGAGAATGGGTAGAGAGTGGGGATGTATCGTAAAGAGTACGTTAATAGGGGCACTAATTCGGGAAGGCACTGTTGGAGGTAAGCACACATTCAGGAGAGCACTAATTAGGGAAAGGCACTAATTATGGGAAGCACTGATTGGGGAAAAGCACGGATTTTAATATATAATAAAAAAAACTAGGCCGGGTTACTTTCTAACAACAAAAATGGTTTTTTTTATTTAGTCCTGTTCCCTGACTGAATAGGAGGAGCGTGTTGAACGGCTGGCAGAGGCGAGAGCGCGTCAGGTAAACGCTGGAGACCGATAAAAGGTTAGAGGCACAAGTGCCGAATCGAACTGTCCCGGTCGAGGTGCCGAGCTAAACTCCTTTTTCCTCTGTACCTGGGACGCGTCTCAAGCTTCCCCTCCTCTCTGCCTCTGATGCTCGACGGACGCTTCCGTCTATGCTCCTCTACTCCAGTTTTTATATGACTCATTAATTAATTGATTGTTATTTATTCTAATTATGGCGCTATTAATTACCACTAGAAATTTAGTTAATTATTAATAGTAACAGTTCGTCGAGCTTTCACCAAGCCAAGCACAATATTGGGGCGTGGTTCAAGGTGGAAACGAACTTGAGATTTTACCCTAATAAAATGACGTAGGCAGCGCTATACAAGCCTATTAACTAAATGGGCATTAATCCATTTTCATGTTTTCCATATTGCAAATTTGATATATTTTATAAAATAAGTATTTACTTAATAATTATACTTGATAATATTAATAATTATATAATAATTAAACTTTGAGCTCGAATAACTCTTAAGCCAATAGATTTAGCGAAAAATCATAAGAAACCTTTTTCGCTCAGTTATAAAATTCTAAAAAACAAATGGAATTTTTCCCATGTTATTTCCATAAGAAACTTAGGTTGGAGTGGTGACTATCTTAAAGTTAATATTGAGAGCTCAAACTTTCAGAAATTTGTTTTTATCTATTTGGAAGCATTTGAGGCCCTGGGAGCAAAGAAATTCGAAAATATCCCTATTAAGGACCACCCTAGTGTATATATAATTTAAGGTAATGTTTACTAACGAGTGAGATAAACATTTTAATACAATTTAGATTCTCGTTTCAGATTTTCCTTCAGTCTAGGAAAGTGTCATTGCCTAAAGACAGAAAAGTTATAAAATCAACCAACCTTTTCTTTTATTGTAACATGTTTCGAAAGTAATTGCATGCGAGGAAACTGATAAAGCACAGGCGTGAGTAGATGAAGATTCATAATGATATATTGAAAGAAAACAATTTTACATACTCATAATTAATCAATGAAATATTATTACATTTCTCCAAAATTTTACACCTTATGTTTTATTAAAATTTTATTTATGTTTAACTAATTGATAAAGCAATTGAAAAATGAAACTTGAAGTTCATGTTTAAACACTCTTTCTTCTTCCAGTTCAAAACATTGCGTTGGATATGTTGTGAGAAAAGATCAACACATAAAAGGTCCTCAAATTAGAAGATGTCTTCCGTGTACGAAGAAGAAAAAGTACATACTGCACGGTCACAAGAGAATAGATCCTCTTGAAAAAATGAAACAGAAGTTGGCCAAGCAGAGAAATCGATACAGAGCACTTTTAGTCACTTTTTATATAAAATTGGTCTCTTTTTTAAAGTACATTAGTCTGTGGCAGCCCTGATTATTTCGAATTATTACTTGATAAAATCTTAAATAAATATATAGTCCTGCATTTATTTCTTCATGGCGGACGTAGATTGAAAACAAAAGTATGTATTTTTACCACGTGTTACGCTGATCGAATAATTTCCATTTTCTCATGATGTAAATTTACACCAACTTTTTTTATAGTGTTATTTATATTGTCGGGATTTGTTCAACACATTAAATTTAATTGAGTACATTTTAGTAAAAGTATAATTGGCATGTTTGTATGTAGACTAGGAACAATTAGGAACTTTTTATTCTTGTTTTTTATTTTCACACTTTTAAAAAATGGGTAACGATAATGTAAAAAATTTAAGATTTTACTGAAGCATATATTTTACATTTTGAATTTAAATGAAGACTGAAACAAGAGTTGAAGACTCAACGAGCACAATGTGCTCAAGTATCAGAGGCAACCTTAGATAGTTATCTTACAACATTACCCGAAACACAAAGAATTGCAGTGAATGCTTGCTTCCAAGCAGCGAAAGTTAGGGATAAAAGAAGCATGCGATACCCGAAACAGTGGATTTACGAATGCTTCCTATTACGCATTAAAAGTAAGAAAGCCTATCAACACAACATGGTTTTCAATAGGAAAACGTACAAATTTGAGGGATTCGCAGACCTTGGTTAGCACATCCTTGAACATCAGGTAGGAGTGCAGGGAGATCATGCTCTTGTGTTAATGTTTCAACCGTTTATGGGAACTTGGATACAATCTCTAGGATGTTTTCTAAGCAAAGGCAATGCGAGTGGGACGGCATTACACCAACTTCTTATTGAATGTATCATTCTATCAGAAAATTCCGGTTTGAAGATTGACGGAATAGTGGCCGATGGTGCAACGTGGAACCGAAGTATGTGGGATTCTTCTCTGATTTCCCTCACCTGATAAAAAATTTCCGCAACTTTTTTTTCTAAGCACCAAAAGAATGATTGTATTTGGGTAAGAAATACTTATTACCTCAACAATTATAAAATTGGGTAATATTCTTAACAAAATTTACAATTTCCAGACGCCAGATGGACCAGTATCACTGAAACACTGGTATGCTCTCTTAGAAATTGAAAACCCTACAAGCTTCAGCTTAAAAGCAAACTATCATCTTCGGCCTGAACATCTTAATCCTCAGTTTTACCAGAAGATGAACGTAGCGTTAGCATTTCAGGTTGTTATACAAATTCTTTTATTTATTTTCTGACAATCATTTGAACCTAAAATTCTGTTTATTAGTTTTTTGGAGTTGGAGACCTGATGGAGCTGTTTAAGGGTGACCATCAAGACCTAGAGGATGTTGATCCATCAATGAAGTTCTGGAGGAGAGTAAAATCTTTAAACTCGGCCATAAACGCCTGAACGCTCCTAGAGAAATTAATACCGGGCAACAAAAACTGGAAGGTTGGTCTCCTATGGTTTTTTACAGTACTTCTTATCATTCCTTTTTGTTTTTGGGTGTCTTGTGGTTTTTTCTAAAATGCATGAAGTATTAACGACTTGTATTTCCTTCATTCATCAAGGTGATAGAAGAGTTGCAAGTAACTCTTGAGGTGTCCAGATTCCTCGTAGAAGAGTGCCAATATGATTTTGTCATGACTGGTCGATTTAATCAAGACAATCTAGAAGTAATAATCCTACTCTTCTCTTCCTTAAATTATGTACATACTAAACTACCATTATTCTATTATTTCTTGTTTCGGCATTTTAAAAAAAAAAGAAAGTACAGAAATTGAAGTAGGAGCATTTTTAGTTCCACTATTTATCTATTATTCATCCTTTCATCTTCTTCAATTTTATTACAATCTTTTCAGAGATTCTTCGGAATGATGAGAGAATCCTGCGGTGCTAATGATCATCCCGACTCGACTATCTTTATCCAGATATACAAATTGGTATCGTCGTATTCGTTGATGAAACCTTCGAAGGGTTGAAATTATGGATGCCCTGTTGAACCTCAAAGATATTGAAGATGTGGACGAAAGGCGAGTAAAATGGAACAAAAGGATAGATCGGATCATGGATAAAGGAGAAAACTCGGATTCTTTGTCAGATGCATCACAACTTTTAGAGGAACACGGTTACTTTATGTGTAACACATCCGATTACGACATAGCATACGTGGCAGAATACGTACTCAAAAAAGCATCGGAAAGATTTGTTACATTTGTAATGAACGGAAAAAGAAATATATGTTCCGATTGTATAATAACATTGTCTAGTTCTGTGCCAGAAAAGGAGCATTTGCGGGAAGCTCTACTTTTTTGCTTCAATTTGAAGAAATCGGCTGCCGAATCACATCGAATGCTTGTGGAGGCCTATGGTGACAGTGCTTTATCGGAAACAATTTGCAGAGACAGGTTTCGCCGGTTCAAAGACGGTCATTTTGACTTGAGTGACAAGAAGCGTGAAAATCGGCCCAAAAAAGTTGAGGACCATGAATTACAGGCTCTTTCGGATGAGGACGATACACAAACACAAAAAATGCTTGCCGAACAGTTAGGTGTTACTCAATCGGCCATTTCCATACGTTTACATGCCATGGGAAAGATCCAAAAAATGGGAAAATGGGTACCTCATGAACTGAACGATAGGCCAAAACACATGTGAAATCTTGCTTGCTAGACACAAAAGAAAGTCGTTTCTGCATCGTGTGGTGACTGGAGACGAAAAGTGGATTTATTTTGAGAATCCGAAACGAAGAAAATCGTGGGTCGGTCTCGGACAACCATCAACTTCTTTCTCAAGACCTAATCGCTTTGGTCGCAAGAACATGCTGTCTGTTTGGTGGGATCAGCAGGGTGTCGTCTACTATGAGCTATTAAAACCTGATGAAACTGTCGATGCTCACCGCTACCACCAACATGAGCTGATTTTTCTTCACGACAACGCCCCATCGCACACGTCAAAAATGGTCCAAAACTACTTGAAAACACTCAACTGGGAGGTGTTACCTCATCCTGCTTATTCACCATACCTGGCCCCTTCTGATTACCACCTGTTTTCGTCGATGGGTTACGCGCTCGCTGAACAACACTTCGATTCGTACGAAGACGTCGGAAAATGGCTTGACGAGTGGTTTGCATCGAAAGATAGACTTTTTTGGCGTTGTAAAACTGCCCGAGAGATGGGGAAAATGTATAGTAAGCGAGGGAAAATATTTTGAATAAAGTTTATTTTATTTTCTACAAAAAAAAAAGACTTTCTTTTGCCTAAAAAACAGCGGATTTAAGCTTATACACCTGGTACAATATAATGTAACTAAACCAAAGGAATCACGAAAGCGCAAAACACCCAAAAAGGTCAATGAAAATAATAAAACTAAAAATAATGGAGAACCACAAGCAAAACAAAAATATACGAGGCGAAAATCCAACCCGAACCAGGAGAAAGAAAATCAAGTTTTTAATGGGCCAAGCAACAAAAAACCACAACTGATTAGCACTGCTAAGCCTAGCATACTTCGTAATCGAACAAACATTCCAATCACCATTAAAATAATGAAGAGCATTAAACGAAATTAGCCAGGCTTAGCTCTCTGTGGTTTTGAAACTTTTAATTCGAAATCGAACACGTCAGTAATTTTCTATCTTACATCCGTCCTGCTGATCAAGATCAACAATGAAACTTCAAGATAAAAATTTGTTTTTGCTACATTCCTATTTTTGTTATATGAACTAAAAAGTTTCAGTGCGTTGTTCAGTGTTGTGATTAAGTTGAGTTTTAATAAGTCTCGTGTGAATACGTAATTTATTCATAATTTTCGAGAATATGTGTTAAAAGTAAATAATATTGCTAGTTGTTATGAGTACTAAGTTCATTCCATTCATTTGAATATTCCAAGTTGTACAAAAATGTGAAAGGTTAAATTCCACCTTATTCATTTTTTTTAATCTAATAAACATATATTGTATTTAATTTATATAAACTCTCAAGCATGTATCGGTACGTTTAGAAATTGGAATAATTTAAAAGAACTCATAATTTCTAATTACTATAGAGGAAGCTTTGTAGTGGTGACCAAATCTATTTTCCAAAAAAAGGTTATTTTGTGTAAATTTTAAGTGGAATTTATCTAGTATGATGTCCTGAAAAATTGTCCGCGTGTGTATGTATGTGTGTGTGTCCCCTTTTTTTAGTTCCCACCATATCTCTGGAACGTGTGTATAGAAATTGATGAAATTTGGCACACTTATTCCACCCTATAAAACTTTGATTCTATCAGAAGGGTTTAACAAAATATTTAATTTTACAAGTTTTATGTACTTTTAAAATTTTTTTTAAATTGATTTTTCTACTATAACTTCTCAAATAATCAAAACTCAAAGCAGATGTCACAAGAAAAAAGATTCCTTATGTTGAGACGAATGTAAATCATTTTTCTTGATTACTCATTACTTGATTACTTTACTGATTAATTTTCTACTGAAATAATTAAAAAAAAAAATTTTGTGGTTAAGTAATGGAAGATTAATTTCAAAACGGAATAAGAACATAGATTGGTTAAGTAAAATTGATATAATAAAATTTCCAACACAAAAAAAATGGAAACAAGTAATATCGAAGCTTAATGCTTCCTCTATGAGGAAGCAAAGCATATTTGCTTACAGGAAGCATAATGCTTATTGAATGAGCATAAAAGTTGATACAACTTCACAGCTAGTTTCTTAAATTTTCAATACCGTGTACACTTTATATATTAAAACGTAAATGTAACTCTGAGCCCCCATGGCTCAGAATTAATATGAAACATAAAAAGTGTGACGAATATAAATAATAGTTTTGAATGAATGTGTTTTCTCAGGTTCCGGATTGCTGGCTAATGGTCAGCTGATTGTTAGAGAGCTCATGTGTTCCAATCAGCTGACAGGTTGTGTGCAAACAACCTAACACTTTGTGCTAGGAGTTTATCGCGAGTGAAGTTAGTTTTAAGTTAAATTATAAAAATGTGCGTGGTATAAAATATACCACGTCACAGTATGTATGTGTGTATGTGAGGATGTGAGTGTATGGATTTTTCCATTTTTTGTCGCCCTATTAACTTAAAGAGAGTTGTAGATAAAATGATGAAATCTGTAGGGTATATTGGAACCACTAATATCTCAAAACTTGCCAAGTGATTTTTCAAAATATTGAATTTTAAAATTTTTATGTAGATTTTGAATTTTTGTAAAATTGATTTTTCGACTATAACTTATCAAATAATGAAAATTCAAAGCTTATATAAGGGAAAGAAAGATTTCTTTCGTCGAAACGAATCGATTGACCTGTATGATCAATGAATTTCATAGAATTTTTAGAAAATTATGATTATTTTTAGTTTTGAAAATCGTTAATGCTTCCTCTATGGGGAATTAAATTTATTTGCAACATTATCATAATGAGAAAGCAAAGTGCTCAAAAATGAGCACAAAAATATAAATATAGTTAAATGGAACACCCGAGATCGAATTCACACCTAGTTTAAAAAATGGTTATAAGCATTCGATAGACCAGGAAAAAAGCTATGAAAAATATGTGGGACAAAATTTTGTATATTCCATAGGAAAGGATCTTAATACCTTCGAAATAGCACAAATAAGCACAAAATCGAAAAATTCCCCCTACCCTATCTCGGTAAATTTTTATCCAATCGAAAAAATCTTTTTCTTCTAAAGTTATACCGAGTAGGACTATACTTTACCGAAGGTTTAGTTCGATCAAAGTCAACTTCTGAGGGTGGTATACTTGAGGAATAATGCCCTATATGTAAATAAAGGGAGGTATCATAAACTGTATCTTTTTAAAGTCAAGATAACGAAAGTTACCCAAAACACTAGGTGAACACAAGAAAACACCAGATTTAAGTATATCAAAAAACATAAGAAATTGTAATTTTATTAACTATTTAATTGTATTCAAGTCTACAATATAGACGCGCTTGAAATTAAAACGATAATCTCGCACAGATTTCTGAACGCATATTAGTAAATCAGGCGTCTTTCGCAGTCCCTCAAGAGAGAGGGGAGTAGGAAAATTCAACACGTATATCCAGTCGGTATAGGGTGATATTGAAGTTCGAACATCTGCCCGATTCGTTTTGAGACGAAACGAAATTTGGAATTATGCAAAATCTTCCTCTGCACGCGGGAGGAGGCAGAGTTTCACGATAGGTCTCTCAAGGTCGCCGGTGGCCGTTCGAACTGTAGCAGTACGAACTAGGCCATCTTCTTCTGGATGCACCTCAGTGACCCTATGTAGTGGTCACTTAGTTGGTGGGATCATTTGGTCAGATTCCTTTTAAGTAGCCAGATCTCCCATCTGGACAGACATTTGACGTTGACGCCATTTAGAAAGCACTTGAAGTGAATGCAAGTATTCTATCGACCGTCTGTAGAACAGCGTTGAGTGGGCCTCCAATAAGCCAAAGTCCCGGTGTAAGAACGGATAAATCACTAGGATCATTTGTGATCGCTTATATTGGGTCAGTAAAAATAGACTCCGGCCGTCGGGACTCGAACCCTCGGCCGCCGGCTTGCAAGCCCGATACGCTACCACTGCGCCACGGAGTCTGAGTACTATAACGGTTCTGGCCGACCGTATTCTAGTCCCAGCTTCAAGTCAGTCATTGATCAGTCTTCGGAGAGAAAGGGCAACTTATATGTGATGTGACCCTATTACGTCATACCTGGAAGTGGGAAAGGGAGGCATCTCAGTTACGTCTCACGTAACAACAGTACTGATCTCTTCAAAGGTTAGAGTTGAGGTTCCTATAACTCTTTTCACGTCATGCTTCGTAGAATTGACTGCGGCCTCCTACAATCCACCAAAATATGGAGCTGAGGGTGTACAAAGAGCCATGTTGTTTGATCCATGGCCAAAGCGTTGGTAATATCATCCAAAGTCTGCGATGCCTCTGTAAAAAATGCCCTCAATTCAGCATCTGCCCCGATGAAGTTTGTACACTGGTCACTGGTGCGAGTAGCACAAATGCCCTGTCTTGAAATGAAGCGTCGATATGCGGCCAGAAAATCCAGAGACGTGTAATCGGACACCGCTTTCAAATGTACAGCACGAGTATTCTTGCATACAAAAAGAGCAATGTGCCCCTTGTATACTTTTTGCCCACGTCAGGGAGATGTTCGCATTTTTATTAGACCAGCAAAGTTCACGGTCTAGTCCACGCCCTACCCCCATGAAGTTTGTGACAGTCATTAACAATCAAATCGGAGAATGGAGAGTTCGATGGCAATATATATGGATACCTCTTGTCAGAATCTAAAACTGAATGCTTCAGACGGCCGCCGTCTCTCAATATCTGTTGAGAATCTAGAAAAGGTTTAAGTTTGATTAGTGGATTGAATTTTGATAATTTTTCTGTTTTTTTTTTTATTAAAAATATTGGAAATGGTAGAGAAGAAGTGAGTTTGCTGAAAACTTCGAATCCAATACAGTCGAACCCGATTGAGTTTTACTGGAACAAGGACTCGGGAATGTGCATAGAGATGAGATGAATGGATGTCCTTGCGTTCTTTCAAAGTTTTAACGTATTGAATGCACCATGGGATCACTCGAGTTAACCTTCCTCAAAAGGATGCGCAGTTGACGAATCGGTCCCACATATGGGGTAGTACAATAGTAGTCTGATGTGCGGTAACGCGTCTGTTCAATTCATTAGCCGGTTCAAGGTTCTGATCAAAAGTAGGCCAAGGAAGATACGTATTTACAAGTCTATCTGGATCAGTTCACAATAACAAATGATTTGCGAGCTGCTTGACGGAGAGACCACGAGTAGCACAGTCTGTAGGATTTTTTACCCTGGATATGATGTCAATAGGTATTCGGAAGAGACGTTTGTATATACGACATACGGTTAGCTACAAACGTATTCCATATGCTAAGAGAACTTCTCAACCAGGTAAGTACATTCGTGCTATCAGTCCAGAGATGCATATTCTCATCAGTGAAGGAGTCTTCTGTATGTGTGATGCAAGACGGGCAAGAAGTTTGGCCTTAAAGAGTTCTAGCTGCGAAATAGATAGAAATAAATCATCGGGGTGGATCCTGATCTGCAGAAACATCCTTTCAATGTCCGCTGAAAAGACCACTGCAAACATTCGCCGTCGAAGGAGGATATCAGAGAGATCTGGATGCAATTTTGGTCCCATGTGTTGGTAGTCATTATGAAATGAGTCGGTTGAAGTTCGATGGGAGCCATTAAAAACTACTCTGAGTTTTGTGGTCACGCTTGCTTCTTTGAGCACACCGTGATGAGGTAGATATACACGGGGTAAATTGGAAGACAAAATTGCTTCTGCCAATTCAATGTGACCTGGAGAAAGATAATCAGACATAAATTTAACATAAGCAGCAAGAAGATCGGGAGTCTTGAGTAGGCGACGTTCCAACTTGAGAAAGAGTAATTCAACTTGAGCTCTGGAGTCACCGAGCTCACTGATAGGACCTTTGAGAGGTAGGCGGACAATATATCGTCCATCAGAATCACGAAGATGAGTGACCTAATATTGTCGCTCAGAAAACTGTTCTGCTTCATTCAGTAATGCAGATGCATGAGGAACTACTTCCTCCAAAAATTTGCCAATGTCGATTAATTATATCTCCTCGGTTATAGCATAAACGTAGGGCCTTTTCACATCCGCTTTGGTATATAAAGAAAGTATTGCTCCATAAGTTTCTTGAAATTGTTCCTACTTTTTATCGAGATTCTGCATGAGGGTCTTAAATGCTCCACGTGTAAGATTAGCAGCCCCTAGTTTTTCGAAATTAATATAAGCTGAAGCGGTATATTTGAATTTGTCGCGCTATTGAAAATATGCGTGATCATTACGTGTTTCTCGTTTTTCTGTTATTATAGTGTGTGGCGTTTATTTGATATTGGATTAATTGGCTCCACGAATTTCTGTTGGCGAAGCCATATATTTTATACTTGGAATAATGTGTGAGGTTCGGGATCTAGAGATTGAGCTTGGATGGATGGGATGACGGCGATCTCCTTCGACATTCTATGACTTTCGCTGTATCTTTGACGCTATCTCTTCGACTTCTTCATCCGCCCTCTACGTAGTCGCTGGTCTCAGTTCCTCGATCTTGCTACATATTGTGGTATCGTATCTCGTTATTATATTCGTTCTGTGAATATCTTATGATTGTGGGTGCGATTATCCAATTTCTCCGTTATTTTGATATATTCAATCGACTACACCATATTGATTCTTGCACACACGTAGTGTGTTATCGCTGTTGTATAATTTAGGCTTTACCTGTGTATGTATATATTTGTCTATCGCATCATTTTAGAATTTGAATTTAACGTCTATTTTAGCTTGCCTGACAGCGGTTATTACTTATCAGTTCGTAGTGTTTATATGATATATCTGATGTAAGATCGCGCAAATGATTTATATTTAGCTTTGTGTATATTTTCGCAATCGTTTGTCTCTAAATAAACACAGCTCTTCATCTCTCAATCACAATCGAAAAGTTATTTATTTGAAATATTATTTGCATTGTACGTTTAATTTTTCAGTCTACAATTTCTTCCTTTTTTTTATAAACTTCTCAAAATAACGACCTGTCGAGGAACGTAGTGTAACTGCCCTAAATAATTTGGTTACAAAGCCCAAGATTTTCAGTTTCAGTTGTTGTTCGATCAATTCTTCTATTCCAGGTTCAGACATTTTAATGGTAATAAGAATTAAAAGACACAATCTCAAATTCACGGGTGATCAATTGTGATACCCGAGATCATCACACAAGAAACTCGACATTAAAAAGCAAAATGGAAATGACAGCTATCGAAAATATTGAATCTCATAAAGTTTATCTGAGATAATATGAACTCGTTGCAAGAATTTTGAAGACCGTCGGTGTGAAATAACTAGATTATGAGAAGCGTTGAGAAATCAGAGCACAGAATGAACGAGGCAAGAAGTGGGATGGTATACCGCAATAAAGATGACTTGTTGTTATTTTATGTACTGAGCAAAATTTAAAAAAAATTTATTGTTTAAGTACTATGACGAATTGTGGTATATAGGTGCCGAAAAGATGTACCAAACTATCTATAAAAACTATTGGTTTCCAGATATGAGAATGAAAATAAGAGAGCATGTGAAGAATTGTCTCAAATGCATTGCTTTTACTCTACATTTTCGGGCAAAACGGAGGATTAAGAATTTTTAGGAAGCAAAGTGAATGCGAGGCCTAGGGATTTAAAGGAATTGCAGGTGAAGGCGAGTCCAAAAGTGGAGAAAAATCAGCTCTACAATAAGAATTATACTGGCAAAAAGCGAAAAGGGGGATATCCTTACGAAATAAGTGATTATGTAATGGTCCGAAATTTTTATTGTACGAAAGGCGTGTCAGCAAAGTTGAAGCCAAAGTTTAAGAGTCCTTACATTATCACTAGAAACTTGAGAAACAATAGATATATAGTCGCTGATATCCCGAGATTCCAACTAACGCAAAGAAAATATCAAGGTTTGTGTTTTGAGAAAAAGGCGTTCAACTTTTTATATTTAATACATTGGCTCAACAAAATCACAAAGATTGTTGAAATAAGAATAAAAATGATGTACATATTATAAATTATTTTATTTCAATGGTTTATTAGAAAAAAAAATTTAAAAGCCTTAAAAAAACAGCCTTGACACTAGAACACCCCCTTAACTAATTTTAGAGACTATATATAATGTTTTGTAACGGATAGTATTGTCGCCCGTTGCATATATCTACAATATATTTCTTTCTGGCCCGTTATTGATCGATACAACAGAGCAAGAGCTCTCTCGCTGGCTACTCTCACCACACTTTCTTGTCAGTTTGCCGAGGCAAATGTCAGGCGCAACTACACTGAGAGGGATTTGGCACGACCACTGCGCACTGAATGTAGCTAACGCGCCGAATCTGTGAATGATAGGTTTGTTCGAAAAAAGCGCAGTAGCTGTGCATCTTTGCGCGCTGGGCGAGTCCTCATATAGTGTCTAACCGTCGTATCCTACCAAGCGTCTGACACGTGTGCATGCTTCGCGCGCAAACGGTCGAAAAATCACAACTAGTGGGCACCAACTGAGAGCGCGCCGATCAAACCTGTGTTTCGCCCCTCTACAGTCCTTTTTTAGCGTACTCTACGGAAGTTATCGAAGCGCGACCACTATCATGTCATGATGGCGCTAGCTATGCCAAATCCCTCTCAGTGTACTGTCCTACACTTAGCAAAATGATACTTCGGCTCATAACCGACCTATCCTGGGCTGACTTGGGGCAAGAATTCCCTGGGGAATACCGACTTTGACATCAATTACAGGGAAAGTGCGCTGGATACGTGACTAGAGGGCGCAATCATAGCCACCTATCAGGCGTAGAGGGTACGTCGACCCAAACTTGGCCTAACCCTGGTTCTCTCATGAGTTTCCTTGGAACTGACCTGTAAGTCCCATTCAATACATAACTATAGAGCGCAACCATAGCCATGTATAGAGGTAAAGGGTGTGTTGACTAACATTCAATCCACCCTAGGGCAATTCCGTCCTGACCGTTCCCGACCGAACCTAACCGTACTTGACTGACTAGATTATAAGTGCCGAAGCTACCAGAAGTCATAATAGACTCCCCTTCCCCTCTCAATACCCTTACCCTACCGCTCACCACTTCGAAAGAGACAGGCTCAGTAACCTGTGCATTATATAAATACACTCGTTTATTGCTTACAGGTAATACTCACATATTATTCAGTGAAATTACACACATTCACGCACACATATATTCTGTTACCGCGTTCACAGATAAATACACACTTAACACTATTTACCACAGTACAAATACATTTACACACACACTCACACACACGATATAAACACCACACCATTTCACTTACACTTAGTTTCTAATTAACATTGTATTTTATCGGGAAAGAAATGTTCTATTGTCCTTATTAATATTAAATTGAGGATTGCTTTATTTTTCAACCCTATAATTAACCCTGGCTCGACTGTTACGTTCGTAGGGTTGAATGAGGGGTCTAAACCAATAAAATCTATCGTTACAGTTTTAAAATAAATGTGCACTTGGATTCCGTAAAATGCTGGTGTTGTGTTGTGTTTTTGCCCTTTTCTGAATCTTAGACTAAGTATAAATTAGTTAATAGACCTTTAAATACAATTTTTAATTCAACTCTTCCCCTCTTACATCGAAATTTATGAAGCTATGATAGATGAAAAACACATTTAAATTAAGAAAATATTTACTCTAGCATATTTCACAAAATATATCTGTACTTGATAACAAAATCAGTACTTAGTTCTGTCTTTTAATCATAAAATAAGTATAAGTATTATACATTATAAGCTTATTATGTGTTGATCACAATGAATTAATATTATTTCAGACACAGGAACATGCACTAACAGAAAATACTTGGAGTACTATATTCAGATCAAAGAATATCAGTGGGCAACTTGAAGAAGGCGAGAGTGGAGGATCCTGTATATTATTTTCTCGATCGTTAAATCGCAATGATATTCAAAGTCCATTCACACCAGCAAGTAGTGAAGTGTCCAGTGAATGAAATATAAATATATGAGAATACAATTATAAGGAAACTTTTGGACAGATTTTATAAAATATTAATTTTTTTTCTTATGCCGTGCAATTTGCCTCTTTTTTCTTCAAAAATTTAATTATTTCAATAAAATCTAAGGTGCTGATAAAGAAAGTGATCAAAGTTACTTTCAACCTCCGAGCTCCGATGATATACTTAATTGATATTGTATACTGCCTATGTTATATAAACTATTAGAAAAGGGCAGGTATATACAATTAAAGTGCATTATTAAAACCACGTGAACACGAATATACAGATCTTTATTCACAGACAGCGTCTAAAAGATGAGTTCAAAATACTCTATGAGACAGTGAAAACAGATACAAATTAAATACTGCGAACATAGATGGCGATACCTATAACAGCCGCGTATCGCTATAATATTCAAATTACATTCCAATACTTCCTCTCGAGACGTGGCTGATAATCGTTGGTAGAAACATGCTCAAGTTTTATGAGCTTGCTTTTCAACGCATCTCGAACAAAATAATGCCTTACGTCAATATGTTTGCTCCTAGCGTGAAATATTGGATTCTCAGCTAGGCTTTGGGTTCCCATGTTGTTATTGAATAATTGACGTCAGCAAGCATTTCGAATCCGAATTCGGATAATAGTTTTCGGAGGTGAATGGTTTCTTTCGTAGCTTCTGCAGTAGCCATATATTCGACCTCTGTAGATGATAAGGCCACTATTCTTTGCTTCGAAGAATCCCAAGATATTGTTCCGTTGCTCAATGTGAATTTATACCCTGTGTACGATCTTTTATCAACTTGACACCTGGCCCAGTCTGCGTCAAAGTGTCCCTCCAACGATTTCTTCGATGGGCTGAATATTAGTCCTAAATCCATCGTGCCCTTCAAATAGCGTAGAACGCGTTGTGCTGCTGTCCAGTGAATCTGTCTAAAGCTGGTGTTGAACTGACTTAACGCGCTAACAGTATGAGCGATTTCAGGTCTTGTGTCCACAGCTAGGTACATCAAAGCATCTACGAGTTCGCGATATGGCAGTTTCTCCTCTTCAGTTCCTCTGGTTCCCATCTCATCTTCCTCTGGTTTCGTCAATTTTACTTTGATGTAAATAGGAGTTGTTACTGGCTTACAATTGACCATTCCAAAGCGATCCAGGATCTCGAATTTCGAATTCTTTCAAGAGTTCTTCCTTCCAGCCTGTCGTAGACCGTATAATGATTTCTTTAGTAGACAAACCTTGTCTCCCGATTCCAGATCCTTTAACATTCTTCTCGCTGTTATTCCAATTTTTCTGTTGTGCCTTTCTGTTCGAATGATGCTTTCAAGAGCTTTAGCTAGGAAACTGGGTGTCTCCATGAACACTTCCTCTTCAATCACACCATTCAAGTAAGCTATTGTGACGTCGAATTGTCTGACTGACACTCCTTACTCAGCTGCAAGTGCTACCAATAAACGAATGGATCCCAGACGAGCTACTGGTGCAAAGGTTTGGTTGAAATGAACTCCCGGGCGTTGAGCAAATCCTCGTACAACTATTCGGACTTTTCTTCTCTCTAGGCTTCCATCAGGTTTGTATTTATTCCTTAACACCATTCGGCTACCATTTACTTTGCGATCATTTGGACGTTGTACTAATTCCCAAGTGTCATTCTTTCAGATTGACTTGACTTCGTCTGCCATGGCGAGATACCATTCATTGACATCAGGACCTGACATAGCTAGTTCTATTAATTTTTTTCTATTCTATTTATAGCACTTCTGCTAAATTAGCTTCTTCGAAATTCACGTCCTGATCGACTTCTTCTTGGTATGGGTGCTACCGTTTCCGTGGTCTTCCTCTTAATCCAGTTAAGATCGTAGATGGTCTTCCTGGACCTCTGCTTGGGAGTATTTCGATGTCCTCGACCTCGGCTTCTGCGACTTCCTCGTTTCCATCTTCTTGATCTGCTCCGTTTTCTGCATGTATCTCTGGAGCAGGTATCTCGTTCTGATTTAAAGGTTGTATCGCTACCTCAACTTCTCTTGTATCTGGTTGTAGAGTTTCCACGTTCAGTTCTGGACTAGCAATGTCTTCAGGGATAAATTCCTCATAGGTTCCGTTGCCAGGATTTGCAGAATTCTTAAGAAAAGCAACATCTCGTGTTACTTGTACTATCTTTTCTTCCGGAATCCAAACTCTAAATCCCTTGTATTTGTCGTCGTAGTCAAGGAATATTCCCTTCTTGCCACGTTCCTCGACTTTCCATTTTTCGGGTGCTCTGTCCAAGATAATCACGTTACTTCCGAACTCCCTGAAGTATCAGATGTTGGGTGCTCTTCCATTCCAAACTTCGTAGGGTATTCGTCCATTCAAACTCTTCGTGGGACATCTGTTCCTAATATAGTTTGCTGTTGATACAGCTTCTGCCCAAAAGGAAGGGGGAAGCCCAGATTGAATCAAAAAACATCTTACCATTTCCATGAGAGTCCGATTCTTCCTCTCAGCTGTCCCGTCCTGCTCTGGATTATATGGTACGGTTAATCTTCGTTAAATTCCGCTTTTCTTAAAAAAAATCATTGAATTCGTTACTTAAATATTGAGTCCCGTTATCGGACTTTAGGATTTTTACCTTCTTTTCCTTCTGATTTTCCACGTCAGCCTTGAATTCCTTAAAAGCATCGAAGGCTTCGCTCTTCATCTGAAGAAATCGTACTTCACACCAGCGTGAATGATCGTCGATGAATGTAATAAAATATTTGGCCTTGTTTTTCGATTCCACTCGCATCGGACCACAAAGGTCGCAGTGGATTATTTCTAGCAAGCCAGTCTTTCTTTCCGATTTCTTGGGGAAAGAAGTTCTAACAATTTTCCCATGAAGGCAAATCTCACACTCAAGCTTTTCCTCGCGAAGGTCCGGAACTTGGAGTACGTTGTTCAAAGTAATATTCTTCTTCCTACCATCGACATTAGCTGAAAGTGAAACGGTTCCTTTAGCAAAAATTTCCGTCGAAGAGTTGCTCGCACGATTTAACCCTCCACGTTTCGAATCGTGTATTTCCGAAAATACATGTGCTTCCTTGCATATGTGCAACGTTGCACCACTATCGAGACACCAATTTTTCGCGGAAGTATCGCTTTCCACCCGTAGTGCGCGTTGAACATCAAAATCCGAGAAATTTTCAATCGCGCACAAGCTCACGTCTTCAGCATTTTTCGCGCACGGTCGGGAATTTGTGTCTTTCTTGACTGTACAGTCCACGGCCATTTGTCCCCATTCACCGCATCGATGACATCGAAATTTAAATTCCGCTTTATTTCTAGGTTCACGTTCACGATATTTTGTCGCACTTTTGTTTTTATTCCAACTCTTCTTGACGAGTATCGTGTTTTACGCTATACCACGTGTTTCATTTTTACGAGCGTTACTTTCCTTGATAATTTTTACACGAATCACTTCCGGTGTGGGCAATTCGTCGCGAGACTCGATCGCACACCTAAAATGTTCAAATGTAGGTGGCAAGCTGTATAAGAGCATGACTGACAGCAAGTCAGGATCAATTTCCACGCCCATTTCGTTCAGTTTGTCGATCACATCAAACATTTTTCCAACATTTTCACGCACGTCTTCGCCTGCCTCCATTTTTGAGAGCGTAACTTGCTTCAAAAGTATGGCTTTCCGAGCTGGACCTTTGGATTGGTAAATTCCTTGCAATTTCAGCCACACTTCCCGAGATGTTGTATATCCTTTTATTTGCTTCAATTCGGAGGGATTAATAGGCAAGATGAGATCTGACTTCGCTTTTTTGTCATGTTTTAACCACGCACTAACAAGGTTTTCCGCTGCGGCTTCACCAGGAACAGCTTCGGGTTTTACTATTTCCCCAGTCACATAACCCCATGCGTCGTTTTTCACTTACAGCGGTTCCATCTGCATTTTCCATGTGTCGTAGTTTTCTTTATTAAGAGTCTCGATTCTTGCAGAATTCTGTGCACTCATTTTGCTTTCGATTCACTACGTGACACTCTAAACTTCAAGAAAGTAAAAATTGTAGTTTGCACGTTTCCGTTTTTTTTTTAGATACACGATTCGTTTGCCAAAATATCTGGGCCCATGACCTATTAGAAAAGGGCAGGTATATACAATTAAAGTGCACTAATAAAACCACGCGAACACGAATATACAGATCTTTATTCACAGACAGCGTCTAAAAGATGAGTTCAAAATACTCTGTGAAATAGTGACAACGGATACAAGTTAAATACTGCGGACATAGATGGCGATACCTATAACAGTCGCGTATCACTGTAATATTCAAATTACATTCCAATATGAATCCTTTTCAAAACTTTTTTAAATTTACGCACTCATGTTGAAATATAAAAAAAACGATAAAAATAAAAATATTGCATGTTAAATGACAGTTATAAGACATTAACATTTTTCCTGGTCCAAGTAAATTAGGAGTGTATAATTATACTACATATAATGATGTAAGTTTGCACCTACAATCTCAACTTTGAATGTCTAAAAAAATTTTCAAGTAAAAATGTTGAATAATTTTTTTGTTTAAATTGCATTTTTTCGCTGGGATGTTCAACACATATGTCTGGCAATTACGTAATTTTTAGGAAATATGGAAAATAAGGATTAAGATATTGTGGAAAGTTAAATGATATGTAGAACAAAATTAATATTTTGAAAAATTTTTAGATTTTACAAACTATTCAAATCTAGGCGAATCTTTGGTTTGAAATAGGGGAGACCGAGCAGCAAGATGAGATGAAGCTAATGTATAACTAATACATATATTATACACACAGATTATATATATTACAAATATTTTACGAAAAGTAATAACAATGCTCATCTCACCCGCTCCTACCTCTCTGGCATTTTATATCACACCACTTGAATTAATGTGTAATTAATTTATTGCACATATACATTTTTCGTAGATGTCTTTTCGTGAATATTCAATAACAATTCTTATTTACTTTTAATAATATAATCTGGATCACCTGGCCATGGACCATTTGGACCAGGAGAGCCTGTTGGCCATGGTCCTAATCCATCGGAAATATCGAACGTATCAACTTTTGAGTGAGACAGTTGATTATCAGCTTCTGAGTTTTTTGCACGAATAGTTCCATCCACTGCGCGTTCAGCATAACCTATAAGATTGGTATTTTTATTGCTATGAGTTTTATTCCTGACAAAATAGTATATTGTATATCTAGAGGAAGTACTTTCTGTTTTTGCGGTTAGGTTAACGTTTTCAACACGAGTCGTAGTTAAGCACTCCGCAGGTGAACAAAACGAAGACGTGTCTTGGAAATACTTCGAGAACCATAAAAGAAAAAAGATTTCTTCGACTTTGTGTTTAACACCTCTATGATTTACGCAATTTTCGTACATGTGGGTCGATTCCGCAATGTCGTTTTTCAAAGCAATAGAGGAGCAGCGATGGAAAAATCTGACTGACGTTTCACCTATAGTGACAAATTATGGTAGCAATGAAACATGAAATTACACGAAATACAAAGTTGAAATAATTCATTTATACGAGTGCATCTGACATTTAGTTTCTCTTTCTCGCGATTCGTCTGCTCTATCTGCATTCGCTCCTGTTTAGAAAATGAATATTGTCAGATAAAATATTAAGTTTCTCTTCCAAACCGGAATGAAATTTAATTTTTATGGGACATAGGACTGTGCAAGACCCTAGATATTTTGTAAGTTGTTTCTACATCGTCCAAAAAACATTTTCTTAAAATATATACGGTCACAGGGCCGCACTTAGAATAATTTTAAAAAATTTCTATTTTCATGGATTTCAAAGTCCGTTTATCCAACGCTCATAAGTCCAGAATATATGAAAAATTCGAAGAAGATACAGAAAATTCTATAACTCCCAACTAAACATCTGTAACAGAGAATTTCGCAATTTATTACGTAAAATTCATTACGTCAACTGGGTCCAAACCTCAAGAAAAATTGGAAAATGATAAAGTATTGATATCATTTAGTGCGTTAGTCGTTCAGGGTTATAGCAAGAGCAGCGACAAGTTACTGACCGAAAATTTGTATCACTCCCGTACTCACATGGTAGATGTCCCTGCTCTTGCTATAACGCTGAACGACTGACACACTAGATGATGTAAATACTTTATCATGCCGGAGTTATGCATAAATTACAGTATTCCCGTCGTGAAATATCAATTTATCTGCCATCTACCCTACAGCCATACTGTCTACCAATAAGATACCTCCTATACATAGGAAACGCCCATTGGCGTAGCCACACAAATTTCAGAGTTAGTTTATGCAATGCTCTTAAACAAATTCTCAAAAAAGCGTTTTTTTGGCCTTGTGACTGTACCTAACCCCCTAAAAGGTGGATGGGGAGGAGTGTCGTCAAAATTTCATGGCTGTCCATAGGTGTTTTAACCCTTAGTTAGTACGCGGGGTCAAATTGACTCTAGTGAGAAAAATTGTTATAATAAAAAAGCTAATGGTAATGAATATTTTCATTTGAAAAATTGTTGAGAACATCTTCAGAAGTTACTTTAATAAATGATTCAGGTTATTTAACCCTTAGCTACCACACTTCCTTGGAATCACATAGTTTTCATACCTAGCTGGAGCGAGGTGTGTCAACTAAGGGTTAATGCGAAAAGATAGAAGAACATAATTGTACTTTATTATAGTTAATTATTTAGTGTCATAACTTTTAAATTTTAAATACAATTAATTGACTAAATATGGTTATTGGTTATAATAGATATACCTTCATATATTCTACAACTTGCTGGAAAATGTAAATCTTTCCAAAATGTTAAAACTCCGCGGTGAGGAAAATGTTGATGTTGCACATAATCCTGAAAATTACTCTGCTTCATCTTGTAATTAAAAAGTGTAATGTTTTCTTCAGGATGAACTACACGATATCCCCATCCATCACTTATGTAAAAAATTGCTGAAAGATTGCCATGCGCATTTGTATGTCCATAGCACCCATATGTGATTCCATCGGTCCTTTGTACTTGATGATGAAATTGATCTCGCAATCCCACATTGTATCCATAGTTATAGGTATCTGAAATATATTATTTGAAGTACAGTACAACCTCACTAAGAGGTGACCCACGGGCAGTTAGGGGTAAGAATTCCGAGAAATAGGGGGCTCTCACTACTGGGTGTCCAGCTCGGAAATTGTGATTTGATTTGAATACGAGCCATTTCTGTATGTATGATCTTAGAACCATGGGATTGGAAATAAAAGGTAGTGCTAGGTTTCTACTACGACGTCTTTCACAGCCAGCATCATTGTTCAATTACAAGCCGAAGTGTGAGTGTTTAAAATAGAAGATCGGGTGTGGTTTATCCAGTGTGGGTTTAACGTTGCAAACTCCTACCGAGTCGTTCAAATCAAAAGGGAATTTTATTATTTTTTACAATGAATTCGTATTAAATTGAACATTTAAAGACATCTTACGTAGGAATTAGGAAATATTCATTGTAACAATTTATTTCAGAACAAGGCTTTCAGTTTGTATATTGCTTTTTCATCTAGTCGCCATATTGTAAAGTATGTCAATTTAAAACAATTTATTTTTATCAATAATATAAATAAATGCGCGAATTTGTATGTTATAACATTATTTTACCTTGTAAATCCATAAATTTGATTTTTTTATTTAAATAAATAAACTATATTGAATTTTTAACAATAATGTGATTATTATATTCATAATTAATCTAATTAATAATAACTTGGTGAATAGAGGTTCAATTTTCACATCAACCGAAAATTGCTACTTATCATTTGCCAAATAAAATATGATTTCTGAAGTAAATCGAAAAACTGCTAGCATTGCCTTAAAGTTCAACATTTAAACTTTCTGTTCCTCGTATTAAAAAATTAAAAATATTAATTTTTCATTAAACTGCAAGCATTTGAAAAAAATTGAATTTTTGAAAAAAAAAAACGAAAATTTTCATTTGATTTTTTGCAAATAAAATTTGTTGCTGTTTAATAAAATAAAATATAAATATTTTTTTCGTCTTCCAGACTAAATTTCCTGTCGATTGTAACGACCTATTTTTCTCCTACTATTCGTCTCACCGGACGATTCAGTCTACCAGGGTTAGGTATTTTATAGACGAATAAATAGATCCAAAATTTAGTTAATAAAATGTAAAGAATGTGTTTACTAAACCTATAATTTACATATCTAACTGTGTGAATTTAATGAAATAACAAAAGAGTGAATATGTCTGAATATGTTTGAACGAAGACGGATGAAGTGATTATTCGTTCTGCAATCATAGATATTTTGCATTGTCAAAATAAAGTACAATTTAGATAGATTCGTGAACGAGTTAGTGATACAGGCTATTTGGCGGAATACAATATTTGACGTCTCAGTTCTCTTACTTCAACGGTTTTGAGGGTACGGAGAAAAGGGAGGAATGATGGGAAAAATAATGTGAGGTTCGGATGTATAAATTACTAATGCGTTTTTGTAGATAATATTTGTAGGTGGCCCGAGTAAATATTATCTGTCGGTTCAATTATGTCACTCACAGATGCGCCTGTTGAGTGAAAATTAATTTCCATTGCTTTGCAATTTTAAGAGACAGTATTTACAGAAAAGGAATAAAGTTACGTAATAGAAAAGTATTCTCGGGTGGAAAATATTAATAATAGATTTTCCCAGGGTGTCTACTATCGGGAAAAACCGTGAAAACCGGGAATACGCTTGGAATTTTTTTTTAATCCTGGAATTTTTTTCAAGAACCTAATTAAAAGAAATAAGTTATTGTTCATATCACTTCAGTTATTGTTTCATATTTTATAATTTGATTCAGTAACATTGTAACGAGAGGTTATACGCATGCGCGTGACACCGGTTCTCGTTGCCGAGCCTTACTAGACGCATCCCCCATCTGCACCTCTCCCTACTCCGGGCGTCGGCTATTGTTGCCCCTTTCATTAAAAGCAGTTGCTCTGCGTGCAATTCTCAGTTCAGCTGGGTGAGTCCCACGCCCACCGACCAGATCGGAGAGACTCTCGCCCGGTGAAAACTCATGCGCTTTACCTATCGATAGGTGCTACTATGATAGACTAAGCGAGGGTGAAATCGCAAGGGACAGGCGCTTTTGTACTTGCCATTTCCTGAACTGACCTCGTCTGAGAAGGATCGCCAATGAACAGGTGCTCCTGTCATTGTCTATTCTAAGTCGAAGAAATGCCAATCTAACACAAATATTATTAAATAGGTGCTTTTAATAATAATATTTGTCACCTGAAAAATTGTTTAGAAGTTTCAGTAAGATACGAATAAAGTCATAAGTTTAGGGAAACTTGATTTATTCTCGTCAGGCGCTCTTGAGAGAGATACAGCAAACCGACTTAAATAATACTCGTTAGGTCCTACTAAGGATATTATTTAATATTATTAACTTAGGGAAATATACTAAAATGTAATTTACTTTGTCCACCGAACTGTCAACCTCTCTCTCCGCTTACCGTATCTACCGTTGAGGGGAAGACAGGTAACATCGATAAATGTAATGTCTCACAAGTCCCCTGTATGCCGACTCTAAGGACCGAATTCCTTTATCTTGTAATATTTGTTCGACAATTCCATCGCGTTATAATTGCATAAATATCTAAGATACTTCGAGAGATTTATTTTACGTCTCCATTCTACCCGCTAGACGTTCTCCGCTTCTATAACGTTTCATTCAGTTTCACGCAATTCTTAGAATCTCGCTCCGCCTCAATTCACTACTTACTGTACCGCGTGCTGTACTCTTTTCACACTATATATTATACTCTTTTTTTCAGACGTTATACGATAAATCGTCCACATTAATTCCGTTACACTAATACTAATGATTTTGTAAATGTAAATATTTAGTTAAATAAATATATTTGGTTATTTTGTTATACAAAAATTATCGGATCTGTTTTATTGACTCTAAACCTAAGCCTGGCTAAGCTGAAGCGTCCGCTGAGGCAATAATTATCAACCCCCGAAAAACAGACCGTTATAACTTAGTTGCTCTAAATTAAATCTGATTAGTAGTTGAGCACTGAGAAAAATGTTTGGTGCGGACAACAAAAAATTTTGTTGCTATAGAAGCAACAAAGATTTTTGATTGTGCTAACCAAATTTTTGTTGAACCAACCAAAGTTTTGTTACTTCAACCAAAACTGAGATTTTGTTGGTTCAAATGAATTTTCTTAGTTCAACAAAAAGTTTGTTGAAAGAACCATTGATTTCGTTGGCACAACCAAACAATTTTTTTGCTTCTATAGCAACAAAAAGTTTTGTTGTCCGCACCAAACATTTTTTCAGTGAGTAAATATTTGCAGTATTACACATATAACTTTTATAATTTATTTAATAAATTTTAGAAACTATCCAAAGATTTCGAAGAATTATAAATAATTTCCAGGTATTCTCTGAGATTCTCCAGGTTTTTAAGTATTTGAAGACATTTTCAATAATTATAAAGGATTTCAAGAGATTTTAAGGAAGATTAGGGAATTCAAAGAATTTTTAAGGAATTCTAAGGAATTTTAAAGGACTTTAAAAAGCTTGTAAAAATGTTAAGAAATTTTGATTTTTCAAAGTGATTTTAAGGGATTTTAATGTTCCTCATGGAATCTTAAATGTTTTCATGAGATATTTTTATGAATTTTTAAAGTTTTTGTGGAATTTTAGGGAATTTTGAAAAGTTTTCAAAAATTGTGAAGGATTTTTACGTATTTTAAGAGATTTTAAATTTTTTCGTAAAATTTAAAAATATTTGTAAAAATTACATGTAATTTTGATAATTTAAAAAATTATTTTAAGGAATTTTAATAGTCCTCATAGAATTAAAAAAATTTCAAGTCTATTTTACATTCTCATCAGAAAATGTATTATTTATTTTTAAAAGATTTAAAGTGAAAGTTTCTGAAAGTTAAGGAAAAGTCAGGGAAATTTCAGGGAATTAAAAAAATTGAATCTTGTGGCCACCTTGCTTTAGTTTATTCTGAAAAACAGTAAAAGTATTGTCATTCTGAAGACATCCTAAAGATATCCTTAGGACGTCTATGCCAGTCCAATGATGTCCTAACGATGTCTCACGTCCAAAAGACGTCTTTTTGACATTATTTTGATTGAAATGTCATGGACGTCTTCAGGATGCCAATGTCTTTTTACCCACTGATAAGCCTTAGGCGATCCTATTGACAGTAGAAATCGTACACCTTTGAACGAGAGTAAGAGAAAAAGAGCGGAGAAACAGAGGACGGGGAATGAAAAAGTTACGTTTAGAAAATGTTAAGTGTAGTAGCTCCTATGGGATGGCATTTCCTTTACTTGAGAATTGACAACGACAGGTGCGCCTGAGCGTTGGCAATTCTTCCTACAAAAGTCTGCGGAAATCAACAAGGATAGTTGCGGCTATGCCTTGCGATTTCGCCGGTTTTTTGCCTACCACAGTTGCTCCTGTTGGTAGGAAAAGTACTTGAGTTTTCACCAGGCGAGAGCTCTCCGATCTACTCGGTGACTGAAGAATTGCTCTTCTGCCGGTAGACATATAAGAATCAGCCTGCAATGACCAGGTGGGCTACTCTACCCCCACTCTACCCCCACTCTACCCCCACTTTAAGCCCACCGGTCAGGGTGGGCTTAGAGTGGAGGTAGAGTGGTTATGTAACGAGAGTATAATGAAAAGGTGTGCGTGCTGTACGCACACGTGTGTAACCTCTCTTTATACGATTGTAAAAAGAATTCACACAAATTGATAAATTTAAACAGGAAATAGAATCTTTCTAAGCATCCCCGGGTGAAAAATATCCGTGTGTGTGCTTTACGTAACTTTCTGAAAGTGTGGTTCCAGAGGGTTAAGATCCTAGAAATATTTTAAGTTTTTAATGTAGTACGTGAATAAGTAGGCAAAAATACAATAATATTAAAATAGACTGTTTATATATAGCATACATATATATAGCGTACGTATGCTATAAATAAAGCGTACCCGCCTAAAATTTTGTTCTCTTCAATCTTTTTGACACTCTACTGAATTGTAGTTCTAGTGGACCTCCTTTAATACCCTAAAAGAAACAACTCTAGTATAACCCGTTTTCAATATATAACTTCTGCTAACGTTGATCAATTTATTTTTCTATGAGAGCTTTTTAAAGGTTTTTTCATGAGTTTTCCGATAAAAATAATGATTTTCTAATAAAAATAAAATTTTATGCTCATTTTCCATTTTTAAACATAATTTTGCGTTCTTCTCTCAATGCGTCACCTGGAATTTTGTTCAAAATATTTTTTAAAAAAAGCTTGGTGTTTTCTCTCCAAAATCATTGAGGTTAGAATATGGGATTAGAACTACTATTGGACTTAAAAAATAATTCTTAAAAAATTAATTAATTAAAAAATTAAAAAATTATAGCGCTCGGCTACGGCGCGCTGCGAGCCGCTATGTAGTGTATCCATCTATCCGCTAGATGGATAAATAGACACCATTCTCGCAATAGTAATAATTCTTGTATTATGATAATTTTAAAAGAAAAACTTACTGTGGACTTTCTATTTATAATATTTTGAATTGGCAATTCTAGGTTAATGCGTGTACGGACTGAGCTTACTGAATTCATTGAATATCTCCTCCTAGTTATAGCTATATTATTTAAATACTTCTTAAGAAGGAGCTTGGGTGATCACTATGGTAATCATTTTTTCAAAACTTGGCACAAGAAGAACAACCCACTTAATTTAAGAACAATTTCTGCAGCAGAATTTGCATTGATGTCCCCCTTACATTGTCACAGTGAATCAAGAATTGGAAATTCTCCCAACAATAACGAAAATACTTAATTTTTTTTAACAGTGAAGTACTAAATGATGAAAATTTAGAGGCTCAGGACAGTTTAACTTTAATAGGTGATCCAATAAATGATATGATGTTTTCTTCTCCTTCAACATCGACACTTAAAAGATCTAAAAGAGATTGTACTAATGAAGAGCACCAAGCAGCAATTGAGGTTTTCGATCAGATTGATATACGTCAAATGCGCATAGATTATACGACATTGCCAACTCACAAACTTAGAATTAGGATACACAAAGATCGGAACTCTGAAAACACTTGGGAAATGGGTCGGCAGTGAGTATCTAGGGTACTTAGGGTGCTTCGCCCATTAAGGCCTCGACCCAAGCGCCAGATTTAGTTCAAACTGGGCCGTTCTAAATAAGGTAGTGGACCCGATACTCGAACACTTAACGGCTTAATGTCAACTGTTGCCCATTTAAAAACATTTTTAAAGTATTTAAATTCGGAAAAAACGTATGAAGCTATTTTTAATTGTAAATATAAACATTCTTTGAACTATTTAAACAAGAAAATATAGATTATTTAAAAATTAACTTAAAAAATATATATATTTAAAGATTGACTCATAAGGAGCAGTAGTCGAACACGTTTTTGCCCCTGAGAGCAGTTGTCAAACAGGCAAGGACCCAAGTAGTCGAACAGTGCAATCCGAATTATATAAAAATATATAAAAAACAATATAAAAATTAACTCACCTCTTTTTTCTTAACTATATTATAATTTCACTTTCATTTAAACCATTTTAAATTTAAAATAAGATTTGATTGATGATGAAAATCAAAATACAATAACCTGTCTTTCTTAGCTATAGACACAAGGAACGAAGCAAAAACAAGTGGTTTCTCTAATTGCTACAAACTTTTACTTTTTCTAAACGATGGTACCACTTTTTCTTTTTTTTTTACATTTGAAATAATAACTTCAAATATTAAAGTATTTTATAAAATTTTTTGTGAAAACGATAAAAATTTATATCATTTTTTAAAATTAAATAACTCTGACAGTGTTCGACTATCGGGTACTGTTCGAGTATCGGGTCCACTACCTTATAGGGATGATCCCTTAGCTTGGTCCCATTTATTCATGATAATAATGAGTTCACAGGCTCGGTGACGCAGGCCTACGTCATTTGAGTAGGATAAATCCCAAAGTTTGCTTCCGCCCTGACGCACGCTCCAATATTGTGCTTGGCTTGGGTGAAAGCTTAGTTTAATTATTATTATTAATAATAACAGAACTTCCAGTGGGAATGAATAGTTTAATCATTTGTAATGTCGAGGATGGTGGGCTTGGAATAGAAATAGGTGCCAAAAGGAATCATATATTTAGAGGTAAACCGTATAATTTATTTAAAAGATATGTAATTTAAAATGAACTTAGGCTATCTACGACCGGCAATGCTCTGACTATATTTCCAGCCTATTTACGAGTACCGGCTTTCTCGGCAACTTTCGTCCTTTCCCGTAATCAGTCGTCAACAATTAAGAACAATCACACCCACATCCACACTCAGTCGTGACTCAGTTACACCCGTCGCAATCACTCACACCTGTATCTCTCTTATCCATTAAACATTAGAATAAATAATAACTAATCGAATAAATATTAAATGTTAATCAGGAAAATTAATCATTAATCTTTTATTTTAAATTTGTAACAATTAGGAAAAATATGTTAAAAAGTCTTGTTTCTTTATGGATATAGTAATAATTTAGATTTAAGGATAAATTGGACTTAAAATATTTAGCTATAATTAGTAATGTAAGAACTGGAAAAGAAGAGCATTGACGGAAGCGTCCATCGAGCGTCAGAGGCAGAAGGCAAGCGAAGCTGTGCGATGATTCTCCGGCACAGGGCATTAAAGGTGGCACTGCGGCCCAAACTAGTGAGTTCAGTCCTGGACCTTCGAACGACACTTTGTAACCAAATAAATTAATAGGAAAACATCGCGTTTACTCGACAGCTTAAAAGAAATAAGATTACTTGAATATGATTCTGAAATAAGACATGAGAAAGAAAAAACAAAATAATTCGATAAACATTTCCAAATAGATTCCCTGGAAGATTGAGTAGATTGTCAATAAATAAATTTCCTAAACGATCCAAGTTGAAGCGATTTACACACAGGCATTTATTAAAAAATAATAACAACCATTTATGAATTATTCCAAAGACCGTTATGGGTGAAATAAACAAGTTTATAATAACGCTAACGACGTAAATAAACAGAGTATATTCTCTAGACAAAATTTAAATTAAAACCGACAAATCGCCAAAAATTAAACCTTGATCGGACCCCTACAAAGATGTATAATTTAAAAAACAAAGCGAAATGGTACGAATCACAAGAAATGACCGGCCAAAAACAAAGAATAAATATATTAAAATTCGACAAATTTCGACTAAGAAAAGTCCAGCAACAAAATCGTATGTTAATTTAAACCCAATGACACAATGGAACTGAAACCAGTAGATATCAGAAAGTCAATCGAAATTTCAGTCAACAATAAATAAATATGTCACAAATAACACTCATCTTCTACGTTCATACACATCCAAGAAAAATCGAGGCAACAAATGATAAAACCAATCAAAACCAAAAAAAAAGAACAATAATAAACGCCGTGGCGCACACAACGATACCGAAACTCTCGTAGATGGGTGGAAAATCGACGGTTGAGCCTCACGAGATGTCTATTGATCAAAAACGCTGCGTCGAAAAATATACAGTCCTCAGAAAATTGAAGTAATCGTGTGAGGATTCCCTCGAACAAAAGGGTGATGCATGACGTAACCAAACCGGCTTCCTCCCATCAGATCATATAATTTGCGAAATGTCTAGAGCGTTGGATTAATATCCATGGATCACAACTAGCATATTTTTAAACACGCCACACTAAAATTATAAAAAAAAATAAAAAGAACACAATTAGCACTACCAATCACAAAAATAACCATTTCAGCTCATCGAGAATTCTTAAAGGTTTCTTACCTCCCAAAATCCCTCTGAGTACGAGAGAGCGGCGCGAAAAGGTGCGTGTGCGATCTTACGAGTAATTAATCAATATACTTCCTCTCTATTAATAAGGACCGCTCGTCACCCGCTTTCCATTCCCGCAACACTCCCACTTACGCTAATTTCCGTGATTGGTCTTGCGAATCTTACGTCATCTCATTCATACACATCTGCCTGATTTTCATTACCCGCGAAATTACAAAGCTACCGCCTCATTATCCCCCATGCGTGGGGCATATTTAAACTAGGACGCACGCAATTCTAAATAAACAAAGGGCTTCACACCTCTAAACCTTATCATCTAAATACACAATACATCTCATTACAATCATTATCATTCCTAATCATTTTTCATTACAATCTCGTGTTTACAAACACTTACGGTAATAGCTCACTAAGACATTCATACCTCTCTCAACGCATAATGAATCAATTCAAACTTTAGTTTTCACGATCACGATACTTTTTCAAATTTGACCTATTATATATCCCCAATATCATTTCTGAATCATTTTCCTCACTCAATTCATACGAGATATTTTTAAGGTCCCTTTTTATCCGAAATGGGCCATAATATAAATGAAAAAACTTTCTTGTTACTTTCTTAAACGCATCTGATTGCTTAGGAATTCTTAACAATACTAAATCCCCCTCCTTTAAAACAATTTGAGATTTCGACTTTTGCGTTTTCGCGCGTTTTCTAAAATTATTTTCTATTCTCTCCCTCGCTAAAACAATTTTGGCTTCTTTTCCCTTCGATTCCGATTCAGGGAAATTCACTAAATCACGGATTTGGTCATCCGGTCGAACTCCGAAATGCAGTTCAAATGGAGAGAACCCAGTGCTATGGTGCGTGGTGATATTCAAAAAATATTCTATATCGGGAACACACATCGCCCATCTCGTGTGCTTATCAGCACATAATGTCCTAAATAAACGACCTAATTCCTTCATGACCCTTTCAACAGGATTAGACTTTGGATGCCGTATCGAAGAATAAATATCCGAAATTCCCTCTCTACGAAGGCGCTCACCCCATTTTTGAGAGGTAAACTGTGATCCATGATCGGCTAGGATTCGCTTCGGCTTACCCATCTCTGGAATGTAATTAGAGAACAACCTTCTTAACACGGCATCCGTTGTTTCTCGTTTAATTGGGTAAAGTTTCACGTACTTAGAAAATACATCGAGGACGACAAAAATGTATTCCAGACCCCTAATTGACCGTGGCAATGGTCCATAAAAATCCACGCAAACCAAATCCCCAGGCCCTGCTGAATGAACTAAATTATAACTGCTTTCCATTTGTACATTGCAATTCTTTACTCGCTGACATAAGTCACAGGACAAAACGAACTTTTTTACTTCCCTATTCAATGATTTCCAATGATAACCCTGCCTTAGGTACATAATCGTTTTGTAAACCCCTGGATGACCTAATTTCGAATGTATCTGATCTATCAGATCCTTAGTTAAACTCGCCGGAATGACAACCTGCCATATTTCCCGACATCTATCCCACCTAAATAAAATATTCTCTTTAACAACATAAGTCTCATTATTCTGTCCCCGCTTTAATTTACACAAAAGTAGATTACAACGCTCATCGGTTTTTTGTAGGATCTCCAAATTTCTTAAATTTTCTACCAGCTCTCTTCCTAAATTGATGCGATCACACGAGTATACTTCATCCTTCCTTTGTCCATTCAAGATCATAGCATCGATTGATAGATCATGATTTGTGTCAGTCAATAAGATACGTCAAAGTCGTATTGCTGCAAAATCAGACTCCAACGAATCAAACGCGCGCTCAAATATACCGTTGAATTTAAAAAAGTTAGACCCTTATGATCAGTGATGATCTCAAATTGGCTACCCAATAAATAAGTCCGAAGTTTCGTAACGCAATATACAATGGCCAAAAGCTCTTTTTCGGTCGTTGTATAATTGATCTCGGCGGAATTCAAACATCGACTAATCAATGAGATCACATAATGATCTTGAGACTCATCCACTTGATACAAAACCCCACTAATTCCGGCATCGGAAGCATCTGTCTGGAGCTTATAAGGTTTACCCGGTATATGGTGCTTTAATTGTATACAATTAACAAACGCGTTTTTCATTTTTTCGAAAGCCTTATTATGGATTTCCGTCCACTTCCAAGGCTGTTTTTCCTTTAAAATGTCCCTAAACGGATTTAACAACTCAGCATGACGCACTGTAAATTGGCGGTAGTATGTACACACCCCTATAAATTTCTGTAATTCCTTTCTATTACATGGTTTCTCAAAATCGGAAATTATCTTGAGTTTATCCCCCTGAGGACGAATTCCGTCGATTGTCAACTCAAACCCCAAAAACTTGATCTCACGCTGAAAAAATAAAGATTTCTCTAATTTCAGGGTGAAATTCTTATTTTGGAGAACCGTAAAAATTCTATCAAGAGCCTGTAAATGTTCATAACTAGAACCGCTTGTCGCTATCAAGAAATCGTCTATGTAAATAGATAAGACATCATCAAATTGATTGCCTAAAGCGTAACTTAGAGCGCGAATGAATGCTGACCCCGCCGTTTTCAAACCGAATGGCAGTCGTCAGAATTGATACATTTTCGAATTATACAGGAACGCGGTATACTTTCGACAACTATAGTGCAGAGGTATCTGCCAATAGCCTACAGCAAGATCAGTTTTCGAAAAGTATGAAACCCCATGAAATTTCTGCATTAATTCACAAATTAACGGTGGCGACTCGTGATCAGCTTCAATAATTTCGTTAATAAAACGCGCGTCTAGGCAAACACGAACCCTCCCATCATCCCTTCTCACAATTCGTAGCGGATTACAATACGGGCTATCCGTTCGTTCAATGATTCCCGTCTCTATCATTTCCTTTATCGCGATGTCAACGGCTTCTCGATATGCCACAGGAACCGGATACGTCTTCCTTATTATTGTTTTATGTGGTTTTACATTAAAGGCATACGGCGTCGTCTCCGCGCTCTGCGTTTTTGGCGTAAACAGTTTCCTAAATTTACCCATCATTTGTGTGAACGCGTCTTTCTCCTCGTCCCTTAACCCTGTAAGTAAACACGCGATCGACCGGACAGTCTCCGAGAAACTACATGTATCACTTTCAAATTCTACTCTCGAGAGGACACCCACTTCACCTATGATTTGGGCCTGATCAGGATCATACAGATCGACTTGATCATCCAACATAGTTTCATTTAACTTCCCATTCAAACTTATCTTATTATTTCTTCCAATTCCACTATTATTATTATTAAATTTATCGGGCTCTAAATCTGGTGACAAAATTATTCCAGCTTTAAATAATTCATGACTATTTACCTTATAGAATGGAAATTCTAAAAAAAGATTTCGACATGTATATTGTGATTTACTAACAATATCATTCGAGGCGGAACACAGATCTTTTTTCGTCTCGTTCTTCCCTTCGCAATTATTCACCAATTTATAATTATGTGAGAGAGAACGGGGATCCTTCGTTGCCTCCCTCTCCTCACAAGCATCCATGTCTACGTCGACCGAATCAGATACACGAAACATATTAGAAATATTACAATCGACCGTTGGCGAGACAATAGAATCTTTATTATTCTGTCTATACTTCCCTGGGCCTTCGATCGCAAAATTATTATTATTATTTCCCTCTGTGGAATCTAAAATTTGTAAATATGTGATGCCATTGTTTTCATGTGAAAACACGAGTCTCCCGGAACTCGCCCCATCGTACAAGACCAAAGATTCGGGGACTGGCACGTCACCTATAGTTAAACTCATATAATTGTAATCAATAATAGCTCGATTACCCCTTAACCAATCATTTCCCAAAATTATATAATTGGATAATTTAGGTACCACCAAAAAACACGTCGGATATATTTCATTCCCAATTTTCAGATCATAGTAAATCTGCTTTCTAATCGCTATTGATTTTCTTCCTATCGCAGTAAAAAAAAGTACATTCGAAACTGGCATTTCCATTAACTCTCCATGCAAACATAAATATTTATAAAATTCATCCGAAATCGCCGTTATCTGACTCCCCGTATCTATCAGCGCTGGAATCGGAAACGAGAAAAAACCTACAATTACTCGTGGACATAAAGGCACCCTTGAGATTTTATTGTCAGAATCAATTTCATCTCCACCTTCGACTTCATGTTCCAAATTTGCGAAATCCTCATAGAGATACTGGCACGATGCTCCATATGAAAACATCGCGCCCATAACTAGTTTAAATTACTAGCACCTGAATTTGCGTTTCCCAAACACGACGGGGGGATCATCGATGGTGGGGGCACGCGTACATCCGGTAGCGGAGTTCCGATATTCGATGACTGGCCATGGTGACAATTACAGCCACAATTCGAACTCATCGAGCCTCCCTGTACTTGGATTTTCCTCGTACGAGGACGGAATGTACGCTCTTCAGGATTACTTTTATTCGACCCCTGTCCCGCGCTATTATTATTTAGGTTCTGTCCTTGTGATCCCATTGAACCCGAACCCTCACGACGAACTTTTCCCACCTTATCATTGTGCGTTAAATCTAACATTGACAATGCCTGGGAAATTCTTTCGAAATTCGCGAAATCAACCGCTGCCAGTGACTCCCTAACACGAATAGGCATCTGTTGTATAATCGTATAATGTAACTCGTAATTTTCCATTTTTGGTATGAAATATTGAGCTTCATTAATTTGGCTGAGGAAATACGACTGGAGAGCTTCCTTACCCGTCTCAAAACGCCTATTTAGCCAATTGGACTTGACTTGAACTCTGACCGGAACCGAATAGAATTCCGCCAAAAATTGCCCGCGAAAATCATCATAATCCCGAATAGTAACGCGTTTAGTATCAAACCACGCTTTGGCGCGCCCCTCAAAAGCCCCATCAATTATATTAAGTTTTTGTTGTTCGGGTACTTGCTTTACCGCGAAATATTTCTCGAGCTTGTCGATGAATTGAGTGGGATTCCCGGAATCGACAAATTTAGGGATTTTCACGTCAATATTCACTCCCCGAAGACCATCCACTAAAGTCTGAATCAATCCATGGTCATTCCTCGCAGGAGCCGCCGTGAGCTCTCTTGTTAAATTCATTAACTGCTCATTCTGAGCATCATACAATCTTTTCAAACGATCAATCTCACGCTGTAGATTTTCTTGTACATATTCACTTACTTCCTCACCCGGATTCGCCATAGCTTCCGTATGCCGAGCCTTTGGCGCTTTGTCTTTATTTTTAGGTACGCTCGTCAACCCCGGAAGTAATGGACCTGATTGAGATCGAGTTTTAGTCGGGCTTCGAAACATCAAAATTATCTACCGATCAAAATCTAAGAACCTTTTCTCAATCTTCCTGTTTGTTTCTATTTAGATTTAGTGCAAACTGAATAGACTTAAATTTACGTTATAATTTCAACTCAAGTCCCTGTTCGGGCGCCAAAATGTAACCAAATAAATTAATAGGAAAACATCGCGTTTACTCGACAGCTTAAAAGAAATAAGATTACTTGAATATGATTCTGAAATAAGACATGAGAAAGAAAAAACAAAATAATTCGATAAACATTTCCAAATAGATTCCCTGCAAGATTGAGTAGATTGTCAATAAATAAATTTCCTAAACGATCCAAGTTGAAGCGATTTACACACAGGCATTTATTCAAAAATAATAACAACCATTTATGAATTATTCCAAAGACAGTTATGGGTGAAATAAACAAGTTTATAATAACGCTAACGACGTAAATAAACAGAGTATATTCTCTAGACAAAATTTAAATTAAAACCGACAAATCGCCAAAAATTAAACCTTGATCGGACCCCTACAAAGATGTATAATTTAAAAAACAAAGCGAAATGGTACGAATCACAAGAAATGACCGGCCAAAAACAAAGAATAAATATATTAAAATTCGACACATTTCGACTAAGAAAAGTCCAGCAACAAAATCGTATGCTAATTTAAACCCAATGACACAATGGAACTGAAACCAGTAGATATCAGAAAGTCAATCGAAATTTCAGTCAACAATAAATAAATATGTCACAAATAACACTCATCTTCTACGTTCATACACATCCAAGAAAAATCGAGGCAACAAATGGTAAAACCAATCAAAACCAAAAAAAAAGAACAATATTAAACGCCGTGGCGCACACAACGATACCGAAACTCTCGTAGATGGATGGAAAATCGACGGTTGAGCCTCACGAGATGTCTATTGATCAAAAACGCTGCGTCGAAAAATATACAGTCCTCAGAAAATTGAAGTAATCGTGTGAGGATTCCCTCGAACAAAAGGGTAATGCATGACGTAACCAAACCGGCTTCCTCCCATCAGATCATATAATTTGCGAAATGTCTAGAGCGTTGGATTAATATCCATGGATCACAACTAGCATATTTTTAAACACGCCGCACTAAAATTATAAAAAAAAATAAAAAGAACACAATTAGCACTACCAATCACAAAAATAACCATTTCAGCTCATCGAGAATTCTTAAAGGTTTCTTACCTCCCAAAATCCCTCTGAGCACGAGAGAGCGGCGCGAAAAGGTGCGTGTGCGATCTTACGAGTAATTAATCAATATACTTCCTCTCTATTAATAAGGACCGCTCGTCACCCGCTTTCCATTCCCGCAACACTCCCACTTACGCTAATTTCCGTGATTGGTCTTGCGAATCTTACGTCATCTCATTCATACACATCTGCCTGATTTTCATTACCCGCGAAATTACAAAGCTACCGCCTCAACTTCAGTTCCGGACTTCGATACGAGTCTTTGCACTTGGCTTCTTCAGTCAGATGGACTCTGACTCACACCTACCACGAACCTCAAATTTGGGACTCGACCCTCGAGCCTCGACCAAGGACCAGTGCTTTGTGCTGTCTGACCGGCCACCAGCAACGACCTGTCACTCTCTTGCATCTGCCAGCCAGCCTACATGCTCCTTCGATCCAGTTCAGGGAACAGAACCAAATAAAACGGTATTATCTGCAAGAGTAACTCTGTCTATTCTTCTTCAAATATCCCAATCAGTTCTTTTCAGAACTACATAAACTCTTGGTTCCTCGTAGGAATCAATTATATTCCATCAGCTTTTCTCAGAGCTAAATTATAACGTACCCATTATGATACATTCCCCCCCTATTTACCTCCTTTACGGAGTAAAGGGGATCGTATCAAGATAAAAGAAAAATTTAGAAATTCTTTTAGCATTTCTGAAAAAGTATTACTTTTAATTCTTGCTCCGAAATCTTGGAGCCGAAGATGATTAGCTACAGAATTTGGCGCTTCTGAACGTCAAACTAGAAAAGCTAAGTAATTAGTATCTGAAAGTGGAATCTTAACGTTGCCCAGTGCGAGAAAAGTTAAAGCTTTCGATTCTGAAACTGAAGCATTAGTCCGAACATTCTACCTTGATGACGAAAACAGTTGTTTGATGGCTGGCATGAAAGATTTCGTTTCCGTTAAACAAAAAAAATGGCTCCCGCAAGCACGTTCAAGAAAGATTAATTCTGTGTAACCTTTCTGAACTATATGAACATTTCAAAACTCAGAACCCATGGCTTCTCAAAATTATCACAGCTTAGACCTCAAAATTGTGTTATCGCTGGATCCAGTGGTACGCATACAGTATGGTTTGCGTTCATCACGAAAATGTGAAACTTATGCTAGATACCGTACAAATTGATGTTCCTATTAAAACTCATCGTGATGCTATAAAGAAGATTGTATGTATTGATCCGACTCCAGAATGCTATCTTGATGAATGTTCAGCGTGTCCTGGAACAAGCGCTTTTAAAGACTTTATAACATCAGTTCTCGCAAAGAGAAGAGTACATTATGTACAGTAATAATGAATGCAGAAGATTATGCAGAACGCCTTTGCGAACGCTTATTTAAACTAAAATCTCATTCTTTCATAGCTTCGTAACAATCATCTTTCTTTAAGATTGAATTGAAATGCATCCCCATAAAATAGTGGGAAAATGCCAAAAAATTGCCAAAAACATGAAATATTGAGTAACTATAGCAAATAAGCTAGAGAGAGGGAAAAGCCTTGTTAAATTGCAATACTGTTACCACTGTCGTATACGATGCAATACGGTGCCACTGTCCCAGCTGTCAATATTTAGTTTCTTCCATCATGGAAGTCAAAATGTCCGCCGTTTCTGACAGGAAATAATTAAACGCTATTTTGAGACTATAAAAGTGAGTATTCAAAAAACTGATGATCAAGCGCCCCTTATTCATTTCTTCTCTCTATTTTTTCTATCAAAAACCTCTAAATTTTCCCTCTTTTGCCTTTGGCACGGGAAATTCAAATCCACCTAAAAAGTTAACAGAATTAGACAGGCGCGCAACAAGCGTCTCAAAACAGTGGGTGTCAAGAGCCACCAGACACATTTAAAATTAATGAAAAAAAGAAAAAGAACAGATTAAAACCCCTCAAAAAGTGCGTTTATTGTGGAATTGTATTATCCTTCTAATAATTTCGATATCCATGCATATTGCAAGTAAGTATACTCGAATTACTCTCTGGATGTCCAAATCCCGTTATTGTTGCACCCCTGAGATCTGAGGTTTTCTACATGACAAATTTCTAAATTCCATCAGCCTTAACAAACTCATTAGAATTCTCAAATATTGAGACAAAAGATAACAAATAAAAGAAAGAATTGGCAAAAGAGAGAGACGGCTCACTCATGTAAATATAATTTTACAAACTGGAATTAATCCGGATATAGTTCCGAATAGTGGTTATGCTTGATTTCCTTGAAACTTGTTATACTTATGTTTTTTGCGATTATCTCAGCTAATATGCAAAATTAAAATAAAATGTTCACAAAAAAGAAGTTGTAGATCTCATTGAAATACACATTTTTTGTTTCAAGCATTTTCTTCTGTGAGTGATAGTTTTCGAGAAAATCAAATATATTGATTTTTACTTATAAAAAACCCATACACTATGGCTCTTCACATTCTAAATGGAAATCAATGTAAAAGAAAATTATTATAAAGAGGATGGTAAAGAAAAATGGGAGAGTGAATGGTAAAGGCAAATGGTATAGAGAAATGGCAATGGAAATGGCAAAAGGAATGGTAAGGGAAAATGCCAAAGGGAATAGTAAAGGGAAATAGAAAATGGAATGGTCAAAGGAAATGGCAAAGGGAGTGGCAAAAGGAATGGTAAAGGGAAATGGCAAAGGGGATGGCAAAGAAAATCGTAAAGAGTGTCATGGGTCCATGACCCACGACCAATAAACTCATAGACTTATAGTCTAAAGGTTTTCAGTGGTCCATGACCGCTTATTCACAACAAACTCAATACGCACACGCACATTCGTAAACTTGTAATCTCAGTAATCACTCATAACATTTGGGTGAATCACGCACATCAAGAAGAATTAAATTGATGAATACCAAGGCAGCAGCAACCTAATTAAACGGTGAAAAACAAGATAAACACAATATAAATTAAGCGGTGAAAACCAAGGTGACAGTAATCTAATTAAATTGACGAATACCAAGGCAACAGCAATCTAATGAATTGACGAATACTAAGGGCAACTACCATCAAATTTGAGATAAATAGCTACACCAGAGATAACGGCGAGCAGTGAGCGGTGAAAAGGTGAACAGTCGAGAGTTATCAGCGAGCAAGCACTCGGAAGTTGTGAGTAGTAACTAAGTGCGTCATCGTGAAGTGTGACAGTATCCATTAAAATCTGGGCCCGCTCACTCATCACTCCCAATAAAATAGGGAACCACCCCAGTACTATCTAAATCTTCGAAACAAGTTTAAATCTAAATAAGAACATTGAGTCAATCTTGAGTCAACTCTGAGTGAACAATAACTTAAAAGTGCATCTCTATTGATTTGGGATAAATTCTACAAAAGATTGTAAGTACTTGATAACCTTCGACATTTATATTGTTCTGCCTCTGAAATGAACCTTTTCTGTTATAAATATATCAAATGTATGTCTCCAATTAAACAATTGAATCTTTTCTATAGTAAAACTCGAATATAGCAAATATATGCTACCTATTAATTTTGTAACACACTCACAACAAGTATATGTGAACAATTTAACCTTTTCTTTTATAAATATATCAAATGTATGTTTGGATGTATACCACTGAACCTTTTCTTTTGTAAAACTTGAACAATTGAACCTTTTCTTTTATAAATGTAGCAAATGTATGTTTCCCGTCAATGTTTGTAACTTAATTACAAGTACATGTGAATGATTGAACTTTTTCTCTGTAAAACTCGAATATAGCAAATGTATGATTCCAATTAACTTTGTAAACTTAATTGCGATAAGTATATGTGAAACATTGAACCCTTCCTGTTTGATTATAACAAATTCTCAAAGAACCTCTCATTATTTAAATAAACTCTTTGCATTAATGTAAAATCTGTGTTTTATTCACATTAGCTGAACTGTTGGCTATCCTCATCCCGAATTAACCCCCTCCAAGGGTTAATCAAGACGAAGAATTTAGGGAAGGTAAAAGGGAGTTATTTCATTATTTTAAATCCAAGACATAACAAGAGAAATGGCAAAGGGAATGGCAAAGAGAGTTGCAAAGAGAATAGTAAAGGGAATTGTAAAGGGAATGGGAAAGAGAATTGGTAAATAAATATGGCAAAAAAAATTCTAAAGGGAAATGGTAAAGGGAAATGCCAAAAGGAATGGCAAAGTAAAATTTCGAAGGGATATGGCAAAGGGAATGGTAAAGGGAAATGGAGAAGGGAATGGAAAAGGGAATGGCAAAGAGAAGTGGTAAAGGGAATCGTAAAGGGTGAGAAGCGTAAGTATAGGCACCAAACCAAAACGAATGGACATATGATTGTAATCTTCGTATAATTGATTTTCTGGAAAACTATCACTCGCAGAAAAAAAATATTTGAAACAAAAGATGTGTTTTTCGATGAGATCTACAACTTTTTTTCAAACATTTTTTTAAAATTTGCATATTAGATGAGATAATCGCAAAAAATATTATTTTATGGGGTTTTTATGGTTTTTTTCATTAAATTCAAAACTGTGCCAACTTTTACTATCTTTGTCGTAATCAGTGCATCAAAATACATCAGTATACGGAATTTCAAGAAAATCAAATATAACGACTATTCGGAACGTCACCCATTAATGCACAATAATTTCTATAAAACTCTAAACTTTATTAAACATCCGAAAATACTGTATCAATACTCTAAATCACAAAGCAACTCTGCCCCTATGCTATACATGGGCGTTGGCAGAATATTGCGTAAACTTTACAGTTTACGAAAAGCTCTAAAAACCCAACAAAAGTCCTAGAAATCAATAAAGCGGACGCTTACCTTGTTTCCGCATACCCAAAAAAGTTAAAATTAATCCATTTTGGAGGAAACTGGGGCATTTTGCTCACTTGAAAAACTCTACAAAACTCCACAAACAAAAACATGTTAGTCACAGATAGGGTTGTAAAGATTCATGAATTTTTTGAAACGGTTCAAAATTTCATAAGTTTCATATATTAAGGCGGGAAAATTCAAAATATTAAGAAATTACTCTAAAATTTATACATTTAATAGATAAATAGTATCTTTCATGTTTAGTAACACTAACTATATATAAAAGTTTTATATGATTTAAACAAATAAATCGTATTAGTTAATAAATGTAAATTGTTTAAATATTAGAGTTATTTAACATTTAATTTGGTATTTTTTCATTTTTTAAAGTTGATATGAGGAATACGAATAAGAGACCATAAACGCATAATTCCATTCTTGTATTGAATACATGTTTCACTTACAAGACTAGACTTTTTATTAAGAATGTAATAAACTTTGAATGGGAGTTAATAAGATAACGAATATTCTTTTCCAATCAATTTAACGAGTTTATTTTGATTTTTAGTGCTATATTATTCAATATTTTAAATAAACATTTGATATAGAAACGGAAGTAAGCTTAAATCTAATTAGAAATTTGGCGCCGTTAACTGTATTTCAGCACAATTTTGGTTTAAAACCATCACAAAAGAATCTGTCAATATTTTAGAAAAATATTTAACATAGAAACGTAAGCTTAAATCTAATTTGAACGTTTAGTGCTGGTAAATGCATCATAAAACAACCTTAAAACTTTAAATATAAATTAATCTTGTATCGAAGATCTATGTATCGTTTTATCTTGAACATATTTATGCTCACACTAACTACCTGAATTTTAAAACAATTCATCTATAAGATAAGAATAATATAATATATAAAATTAATTCGCGTAAATAAAATAAGTTAATTGGACATAATTAAAAAGCAGTTTACCAAAATACTTACATTAGTTTTCTCAACAGATTATTTTTGGCTATTTTGATTCAAAAACTCTTCATCCAAATACTCCTTCTCAAAATATTCTTCTACTGTTTCTTCGTTTTTTCCCAATTCGATCTGCATATTATCACTTGATTCGTCCACTGGAACGTTTAATTCACAAAAGACACCAGCTCCTTTATCATTTCCTAACTTTAAAGCGATTTTCTGCTTTCGAATTGAGTTCACATACTGTAATTAAATACATCCTTTTCAAAAAAAAACATGGATTTCCGACAACGCGCGAATTCAAATTGTCATTTCAGTTTCTATAGACGAAACACGCGCGCTCAAGCGTGCGACCTAAGCTCGTATATTAAATATTAAACCAATTTATACATATTACATAACCAATAGGTAAGTTTTCTTAATGTAAAAATTTTGATAAGAATAAATACCATCATGTTTTGCTTGATATACGTAATTATGAACGCCAGCATACGTACTATTAATACGTTCATAAACTGCAGAAGTAGGTGTCAAACTAAGAACTTTTAGTGCCATAGATAGCAAAGATTTATTGACGCAACAAGTCTTCTACCTGAGATAAGGTGTCATTGGCGCTGTTGTTACTTTTAGATGCGTTTTGTTCCAGACACCTTCCTGCAGTCTGAACATATTGCATTCTGTTAGCACATCTGAATTCGAGATTCCTTCAATGTCTGAATAATGAGTTGCTATTCTAACCAAGAATTCTTGAGCTTCAATTAACTCTTCGTCAGTGATGTCTTCTAAACGCTTTGCTGGATCAAGCAAATTGTCAGCATAGTGCACTGATTTGATACAGAATTCGCATCTCTTATTTAAGATATAGATTATATCACAACGATGTTCTCGAAGTAAGGTTAACTTGGAAATCGAATCAAAAAAATGATTTTTTATTTTTGTGAATGCTGAGCATGCTGAACTCATCTGAGATTCGTCACTTTCTATTTTGTGAAGCAATGGTTTTAGGAAATTAGTTATTTCTTCGAGTTTGTTCCAAAAGTTACAAACAAACATCCATATGCAGTAATATGAGGATATTCCTCTTGAATCAATTTCCAAGCTAGTCTCATCCTCGAAGCACTATCAGTCACAATACCGATTATTTTAAGAGGTCCAACTTTAAGTATGATCTCGATCATCATATCCGATATGTTTCGTCCAGTGTGGTCATCTGCTTTCGTAGGTATTGTGTCAAAAAATTGGTTCTGGTGTGGTCATTACCGATGAATGTTCGACCAACCATCCATTTGTAAACCCAAACATGGTGCATGTACAATTCTTTTATCTACGTTTTCTTTTACTTTTAGATATTCTGCGTCTAGCAATCGGTTAGACAGAACATATCGTGAAGGCAATTTAAATGTTGGCCTAAGTTTTGCAAAAAGAAAACGTCTCCAATGCTCATTTTCTACAAGTGAAAGAGGAGAACTAGAACAATAGATAGGTCTTGCTAAAAGAGTCTGTAATTCCACCTGAAAAAACGGAAATAATTTTTTTACTTATAATTTAATTCAATAATTCTAGAATTTTCTCATTAGCTTTGAGTTAATTTTCATAAACTGAATTTTCATCATAATCCGCATCATTTGGATCATTTGTAGCTTCAAGATCAACAAGATATTCTCAAGAGAACATGTTTCTGTATTCACTTCCCGTTTAATTTCTGTCGGTCACTTTTTACATGAATCTTTTATGTGAAGAATCATTCTCGTCGTGTTTTTTCTATTAAGGCTGTTGTTTTCTGCAACAGCCTTAATCCATTTGCAATAATTGCATTTAACTTTTACTACTCGTCCTTCACTATAACGTGACTCGTAAAGTATTTTTTAACACAATGCTTATGTTGAACCATTTTTGAAGTCTAAGATACTAATTACTATCTATAATTAAATAAAAAATTTGTTATCTAACAAGTAAGAAGTAACAATACGAGATGACCTAACCTCAAGCTGACATGAGTACGCATGCGCATATGTGTTCGTGAAACTTTCGAATGTTTCAGAAACTTTGGTCCTATGAAACGTTTCATCGTTTCATGAAAGTTTCAATGTTTCCATGAAACGTTTCATTGATTCACAACCCTTGTCACAAAACAGCCAGTTAGGTAGTAACCGAATATTCGTCGTGATTCTCGTCTGGGTGCGCAGTCGTCGCCTTAAGGAGGTATCATCGGTAAAAGAATTTTCATTATCATTTCACTCAAACTTTCACGATATCTAAATATGATCACCAAAAGTACTCAGTTAAAATTTCAAAAGCTTAGGGTACTCTATAAATAAGTTATTAACGTTTTTCACTTCGTCATACTTAACATTGTTTCTTACGAGAGATAGCGTTTTGGAGCTCTTTATTCAGTGATATTTAAGTAACCACCATTAAGATGTTATTGATAATTGTTTAAATGAAACACAAGTATTTAAAAATTGTGCTGCAAAAAGAATATTAATCATTTGGTTCCTGCATATATATGAAAAAAAGTAATTAATCACGAAATTTACGCTTTTGACCATTGACTATCGCAATCTGGCAACATCGCAATCTCACGCAATAATACACCATTCGCGCGGCGTTTGAATCAACCAATGGTGACTGAGATCTACATCGATCGTGCCCATAATGTTGCCAGATTTCAACTCAGTAAGTCATACGAGTGTAGGTATTACGACTACGCAGTCTATTGTTCTCGGCAGTATCGATGGTTCCTCCTTAAGCTGATATTATAAATCGGCACAAAAATTGCTTGCGCAAAATTTTGCGCAATGGAAATGAGTGAAAGGTTTTCCGCTTTGCAAGCGGAACAACTTCTTGGTGGGAAGTTTTGAATTATAGTTTTGTTTTCTTTATTATAAAATATAAAAATTGCATTGGAACAAAGAAAAAAATACTATATTACTTAAATTAAAAGTTTTAATGCAATTTTTATATTTTATAATTAAGAAAACAAAATTATAATTCAAAACTTCCTGCCAAACAGTTGTTCCGCAGGTTCCGCTTACAAAGCGGAAAGTCTTTCACTCATTTTCATTGCGCAAAATTTTGCGCAAGCAATTTTTTTGCAGAGGTATGGTATCACCTTTACGTAACGTAAGTCCATGAACTGCTGCTCCCTGGTGGCAGAGAAGAGTAATAGTGTTTAGCATGATGGCTGCATCCTTATGTTGTGATAGCTTGTCAACAATGCAAGTTGTACATACATATGTTTAACTGCGTATACCTGCAGTTTTGGAGGATGAAAACAATAAAATAGATACGCATAGACGATTGACGCATTCCAGACGGTAGTGACATAGTATAAAAATGCTTATGAAATTCTTAATTGGATGTGGTTCTCCGGAATCTTGGTAAGCTGTAAATATATAATTAACATAAACATTACTTAAATCTAAGAGTTTAATTTTCTCACATCTCTCATTCTTCCATATTAATACTCATACACTTCGATCTAATGGAGTTACTGCTGGCTGTTCTAATTTACTTCCCGTTTCTAGGTTATATCAGTCTGGGAAGAGGATCCGTAAAAGTGGTGAAAATCCAAAATGTTACAACGTGGTGAATAAATTTGATTATTTTTCAAAAATTTTCACTTTAAAGCAGTATAAATACTGACATTTTTAAAAATTCTCTACCAGAGTATTTAATTACAAAAATTTAAAATGTGGAGTGTGCCTATGCATTCCTCGTGAATTACATGTTAAAGTAATCAACTTTGACATTATTATTTCCGCAACGGTAAGGTCAAAAGTTTGAAATCAATTTAGCATATTAATCATATTTCTATTTAAATATACCTCGTTTTTAAAAACATTCTACCTTTAAAGGAAGGCTAATTTCTCATTTCGTGTAATTTCGCTGAAAAGTATGCATTTGTAGTCCGGAATTCGACTCAGTCATTCCACTGGTATAACGACCAAGCCACTATTTTCACTATCGTCATTGGTAATTTAAAAAGACTCGCCGCGCCTTCTAGTCTTCAGGCCAGGCCTGAGATTGTATGGAGGCCCTGAAGGCCCGGCCTCCCTACCTAATTCTTTGAGTTGAACATTTCTGAAATTCAAAAATTCCTGCAACTATTTCTTAAATCACTTTAGAGATTAGGAAAATTAAATTCAGTGGAAAAATTACAAATCATATTTACAAATAATATTAATAATAATAATAATTTGTTCATTGAATATTATTATTAAAAAATTCTATTATTTATTTATAAATATTATATAATAAATTAGTTATTATAAATAACTAATAGAATTTTTTAAGAACAAAATTTTATTTATGAAACTCACCCCCCCCCCCTCCTAGTCAACAATTTATGGCCACCCTATCTTTTTGGTTATAATCTCAGCCCTGCTTCAGGCATCATCCAAAGATCCAATTTTAACTGCAGATTTCCTTTTTCAGTTGGCAAAAAGAAATCTAGTTAAAATCTCAGTTTTCTTTAGTCTTAAAAAAATCACGAAACAGCTACTGCAGAACTTCAAAGCACATTTGCATTAGCAAAAACGGTGCCTAGAATACAAAAATACCATTCTTTCGTGCCCACTTCTGATTCAAGTCTAGCACTAATAAAATATTCCTTTTCATTGCACTTTGACGTTTTTCCTAAGAAAACTGTACGAAGTAGAAAAAGAAGTAATGGAATAAGCACTTTGCTTAATCATTGATGTGAGAGGCGAGGGGACTCACACCAAAAAGCACCCGGAATTAATTGAAAAACATGTTAAAAAATGTAGAACAACTATAGTTATATTGTAGTAATATTAGTGAGCACAATAAGACCTACGAAGTGCTTGCTTACTTACAATACATAGCGGCTCACGACGTCGTAGCCGAGCGCAAAAATAATTTTTAAACCCAGTAGCAATTCTAATCCCATATTTTGAAGGGAAAAACCAAGCTTTTTTTAAAAATATTTTGAAAAAAATTCCTGTTGTCGCATTGAGAGAAAAACTCAAAATTATGTTTAAAAATGGAAAATGAGCATGAAATTTTATTTTTATTAGAAAAGCATTATTTTTATCGGAAAACTCATGAAAGCCCCTTTAAAAAGCTCTCATATAAAAATTTTGCAGAAGTTATGGTTGATTAAATAACGACACGCGTGTTAAAAAATCAAAAATTTGAGCCACTGTATGTTCACAACCAGTTGTACAGAGTTGTTTCCTTTGGGGAATTAAAAGAGGTCCATTAGGACTAAAACTCAGTGGAATTTTAAAAAGATTAAAGATAAAAAAAATTTAGGCGGGTACGCTTGGGAACATTGGCACCATACACCCAAAAAATTTGGTACAGTTACTGTAACTGTAAATACAACTGCTGCGTTTAATGTGGGGTATCTGTTGCTCTCTATATATGTCCGTTTGAGGGGCAGTTATTGCACCTTAGAGCGATAGCAGTTGCCTTTATCGAAGGAGCGCAACGCTCCCTCTATCAGGGAGATAGTAACTACTCCAAAAAAAATACAGCATATATCCTAAAATAGCGCTGCAGTCGTCCTTTCTTGTGCTGCAGCAACAGCACTAGAGGTAGTGCAGCAACTATACCAAATTTTTTTTTCGTGTATGTATTAAAATATGTACATACACTGCTCCATCGGTTACAGTTCACTCAGTTTTCGTCATCCTAGAACTTGTGTTCGCTCCCAAACTTAGATAAGGGGAGGTGAGGAGTCGAAAGGAAGGCGCCGCCAGCTCGGCAGTACTGTAGCTGCGAAGTGTGCAGTACCCTAAGTTAGTTTTGACTGTGGTTCGCTCGGTTCACTTATTCGCGGAAAGTAACCAATCAGACACAAACTTTTAAAAGCGACCAATCAATCCTGGCTTTTTTACCTGCTAAACTCACTCATTACGAGTCATGACGAACCGAGGCAAGACTACATTTGAGGGAGCAGTGTATTGTGTTTTAATTTAAAATGAAATTATAATTTTTTTTTTATTTTATGAAAATACATCTGCCTTGTATTATAGGAAATAGAAGTATCAATAACGTTACGAGTATTTACGTACGAGAATTTGGCAATAGTATTGACGAAAATTAAGTACTCAGAACACCAATGGAAAGTTTGCGGCGATCTTAAAGTTTCAATTCTGATTCTGGATCAACAGTCAGGTTTTAGAAAAAAGCCATGTTTGTTATTGTTAAAAATACTTGAGCAAGCAAGGATTGCAGTATAGGTAGTATTTTGATGGTTTGTAGAAAAGAGAGAGTCCAAGTAGGGCCACAAAAAAATAAAACTTTAGTCGCTGACCGATGTCTCCAAATGTTGTCCAGATGAGGCAATAAAATGTTTTTATACTCTTTTCCGTACTTTAGGATGTTTCTAACTGCATTGATTTGTATCTGAAGTTAGTTCAGTCCTAGCACTCGAAGGAGTAATACCGTTTACTCCTAACCGATCTTTACTCTGTATAATTTATAACTTTGTACTTTTTGATTCAAATAAAATACTTTGGTTTAACTCTGTGTTAATTGAGTTTATATTACTTATTAAATTCAATAGTTATGTCTCTGGGAGAGTAGACAGAAAGTACCACTATGTACGGGAAGAATGGCCAAGGAGAACAGATTTCCATCCAGGGACCAAAAACATCGTCCGTGAACCTATAATAGATCCGTCACAAATTTTAGTTCCACCCCTTCATATCAAACTTGGTCTCATGAAGCAGTTCGTCAAAGCTCTAGTCAAGGATGTTGAAATTACAAAGCTAGAAGGTTCAAGTAACTACACACAATGGAAGTTCGAAGTGAGGATTGTGTTGAAAGGAAAAGACTTGTTTGACTTTGTAAATGGAACGGAAAACAAGCCAGCAGCAAACAGAACCGCTGAACTCAAACTCTATGAAAAATCATCGTCTCGAACCGAAACGATAATTTTATGCTCAATTAATCAAAAGCTGCGATGCAATTTAATAAACTGTTCGTCTGCCAAAGAAATGTGGGAAAAACTCAGCGAATTGTACGGCGATACAAGTGCTGATGTAAAACAAGCTGCATGGAAACAGTTCTATGCTTTCTGCATTAACGACGGCGAGTCAGTGGTAGTGCAGTTAGAAAAATTTGAGAGCATTTTGAAGAAGTTGGAAGATACAGACAGCAAGCCTTCTGACGAAGCAGTGATATCAAAATTGCTCACCAGCCTGCCAGAAAAGTATGAACTTTTCACAATAGCCTGGGAATGCACGCCCATGGCTGATAGAACCAAAAAGACGCTCCTCGCCAGATTAATCAAGGAGGATAATCGGCTGAAGGAAAAGGAAGTGAAAACACTTGCACTTCGAGTGAAAAATGCATCACTCTATGACGCGAAGAAAAAGAAACGCCCCAAAAGGGATATTGAAGAACTTAAAAAAAGAACACGCTGTGCAGTGTGTAAGGAAAAAGGGCATTGGGCACGTGAGTATCCTCAGAAAAATTCAGAGAAAGGAGAATATGGAAAAATAGTGAAAACACCGACCGCGCTCATTTGTGAAATTTGTGACATTACTCCTTCCTATAAGTGCATCAGTGACAGTGATGGAGATTATTTTATCGCGGACACGGGTGCTGGAAAGCATATGACATTTAGAAAGGAATTTTTCTCCGATTTTCGCCCGAATCCAGCAGGTAGTACAGTGAAAGTGGCCGATGATCGTTGCATCGATACACCCGGGATCGAAACAATCATCATTCAAGAAAAACTTGATGGTGTAGTGTATGAGCGTGAATTAAAAGATGTAATCTACTCTCTATTGGATCAGTCAATAGAAAAGGATTTAAGTTTTTCTCCGACGAAAACGGATGTGAAATGCGCGACAAACAAGGAGGCCTTGTCGCATGAGGAGTTCCACATGGTAATCTTTTCCGCATGTTATTTAGGGTAAAAGTGTCCACTGAATGTAACGCTGTACAATCAAATGGGCATAACAAGCTAAACCTTTGGCATGCTCGATTTGGGCACGTTAATGTGCGAGCTGTAAAGAACACGTGTGAACGGCTTGGCGTTGATGGATTTTCGAAAGAAAACCTTGTTTTTTGTGAAGGGTGCGTACTGGGCAAGCAGACCGGAAGACCGCATCCAAGCAGCACATCTGAAAACAATTACGGGCCAGGAGAGAAAATTCATAGCGATGTTTGCGGTCCCATAAATGTACAGTCTCCAAGTGGCACACGTTTTTTCCTGGTATTCAAAGATGAGAATGCAAGCTTCAGGAAAGTTTATTTTTTGCGCTATAAATCTGAAGTGTTCGAAAAATTTAAAGAGTTTGAGGCGTTCGTGTCAACATAAATAGTGACAAGTGTGTGTTCATAGGAAAAGTGGAAGGTTTCATTGTATATCTTGCGATATATGTGGACGACGGTCTAATTATGTGTGAGAGCGAAAGTGCGATAATGTGTGTGTTACGTTATCTAGAAAATAATTTTGAAATTACTTTTGGCATTGCGGACGAATATCTCGGTTTTGAAATCAAACGAGATCGTGAATGCCGTCTGCTAAAAATTGCTCAATCTGGGTATATTAGTAAAGTTTTAAAAAGATTTAGCATGCATTAAGCAAACTTTAATAGTATACCTGCTGAACCAGGCATGTTTTTAAAAAAACACACAGACATAATAAATTCAAAAATACCGTATCGAGAAGCAATCGGGTCATTGCTATTTGCTGCGCGAGTATGTCGTCCCGATATCGAATATGCGGTAAATTACGCAAGTCAGTTTGTTAGCTGCTACGATGAATCTTACTGGCAAGCTGTAATGAAAATCATGCGCTATTTAGCTGGAACGCGCGATTTTTGTCTGGTTTTCGGAGACAGTGGGAGTTCACTAAAAATGAAGGGTTTTACTGATGCTGATTTTGCCGGCTGTATTGAAACTCGACGATCGCGAAGCGGGCATGTTTTTATGTTAAACGGTGGGCCCGTATCATGGTGTAGTCAATTGCAATGACTTGTTACACTATCAACCGCCGAATCTGAGTATGTTGCTCTTGCGAATGGTGTAAAAGAAGCGATTTGGTTGCGCAGAATGTTAAATGAGTTAAATGTCGAATGCGATAGTATTCCAATGTATTGCGATAATCAGGCAGCGATAAAAATTGCAAACAAAAATGAAAATAATGACCATAAGCGGTCTAAACATATAGACATTAAATTTCACTTTACTCGTGATGCTCTTAATCGCGGCGAGATAGACATCAAATATATAAAATCTAAAGAGCAACTTGCAGATATTTTTAGAAAACCTTTACTAAAACCGCAGTTTTGTTATTTGCGAGATAAATTAAATATCATTGAACCTACAAAATAAGTGGGAGTGTTCAAAAAAACTTGAGCAAGCAAGGATTGCAGTATAGGTAGTATTTTGATGGTTTGTAGAAAAGAGAGAGCCCAGGTAGAGCCACAAAAAAATAAAACTTTAGTCGCTGACCGATGTCTCCAAATGTTGTCCAGATGAGGCAATAAAATGTTTTTATACTCTTTTCCGTACTTTAGGATGTTTCCAACTGCATTGATTTGTATCTGAAGTTAGTTCAGTCCTAGCACTCGAAGGAGTAATACCGTTTACTCCTAACCGATCTTTACTCTGTATAATTTATAACTTTGTACTTTTTGATTCAAATAAAATACTTTGGTTTAACTCTGTGTTAATTGAGTTTATATTACTTATTAAATTCAATAGTTATGTCTCTGGGAGAGTAGACAGAAAGTACCACTATGTACGGGAAGAATGGCCAAGGAGAACAGATTTCCATCCAGGGACCAAAAACATCGTCCGTGAACCTATAATAGATCCGTCACAAATTTTAGTTCCACCCCTTCATATCAAACTTGGTCTCATGAAGCAGTTCGTCAAAGCTCTAGTCAAGGATGTTGAATATATCGGATACTTAGGGGAGAAATTTCTGGGCATGAGTGATGCCAAACTGAAAGAACGTATTTTCCATGATCCTCAAATTCGCAATTTGTTTAGAGATGATAAATTTTTCACAAGAGTGAAGCCTGAAAAAATGGATGCATGTTCAAGTTTCTAAAAAGTCGCAGAGAATTTTTTGGGAAATCAGAAGAGTGCAGATTACGAAACTTTGGTTGAACATTTTTTGGGTTATTTGATGGAAATTAAATTGCATTTTCTACATTCTCATCTTGATTACTTCCCAGGAAATTTCGGAAACTACAGTGAAGAACAGAGTGAACGGTTTCATCAAGATATGAAAGAAAGGGAATGTCGGTATCAGTGAAAGAAGAATGTAAACATGATGGCAGATTTTTGTTGGATGCTTTGTTGTTGTTGGATGTTGGATGGGCAACGAGCTAAAAATGCAAAAGAGGAAGAAAAATCTGTTACATAGATCTTTTGAAGTCAAAAGGGTTCGATACAAAAGAAGAAAATTGTGGATTTTTGCAATATTACGAAACATTGTTTGCATCTTGCAGTACCGTCATCTTTAGAAAGGTAATGTATGGCTAATTCGATATATGCCTGAACAGAAGTTTTACGAATTATGCAAATATCACTTGTGATCGGGGTAACCTTGGAGCAATTCTTAGAATGGATTCAGATTCAACGACCTTCAAAACCATAGAAATACTAGTCACCGACTCTCAAACGACTTGACTGACCTCAATTTGACATTCGAATGTCCTTGAAAATAGTAGTCTAGTTCCACAAAAACACACTTTTGTCTTTTTGCAATCGTCATACGAACTGTCATGTTATTAACATAAATTAACCTTGAAATGACCTTGTAACGATCTATTTTTCTCCTACCATTCGTCTCACCGGACGCTGCAATCTACCAGGGTTAAGTATTTTAATGACGAATAAATAGATTCAAAATTTAGTTAACAAAATATGAAGAAAGTTTTTGTTAAACCTATAATTTACATATCCAGATTAGAATTTATGTGTGAGTGGCGGGTGATTGTTTATGTGTGTATAAATGTTTGTGTATGGTTAAATAATGTCATTTTAAATGTAAATATAGTGTGTAACACGGTAACAGAAATAAGTATGTGTGTTTGTGTGTGTGATTTTATAATTTGCTAAATTTGTTGAGTGTTTGTTCGGAGTTGAGTTTCATGTGTGAACGGAGGCGGGAACTCTATGAATTTCGGTTACACTTCCTGAAAACATAATTTACGGCGTGTCAAATTTATTGGGACAATAGAATTCTCAAATGCACTAAAACATACAAGAACGAAATGACGGATTACAATTTTTATCTACGTCTTAGGCCCCATTTCTACGGAATTTAAGGTACGGCGGAAAGAAGAGTGGACGAATATGAAGATGAATTGTAAGGATCGGTTGCGTAGTTTTTAATACATTTGTGTGGATAGTCATTTATAGATACGCCTATTAAATGCTATCCAGCGGCTTAATTAGTAACTTACAGTTGCACCTGTTAAGTGTAAATTAATTCCTTTTTATTTTTGTCTTTTACGTCCTTACGGAATGGATTAGAGTTTCGGTGGAGTAATCGGTTCCTACACGGAAAAAAGGTTAGGAGAACAGTGGCGCAAAGAGGAGAGTAGCAGCGCCACCACCGGTGGTAGTGCCGTGTGGTGCAGTGGCTAGTCCCTAAACTTTTTTCCGTGTAGAAAATATCGGTGAAAATATTAATAATAAATGCACCTATTTATTAATATTTTATAATAGATTTCTACAACCTTAGGCGTTCCTATTGTCTGTAGAAATCGTACACGTTTGAATGAGAGTGAGAGAGAAAGAGCGGAGAAACGGAGGATGGAGAATGAAAAAGTTACGTTTAGAAATATCAAGTATAGTAGCTCCTATAGTATGACATTTATTTTACTTGAGAATTGACAACGAAAAGTGCTTCTGAGCGTTGGAAATTCTCCCTACAAAAGCATCTAAAAGGAAATCTACAAGGATAGTTGCGCCTATGCCTTGCAATTTCGCCGGTACTTTGCCTATCACAGTTGCTCCTGTTGGTAGGAAAAGAACTTGAGTTTTCACCAGGCGAGAGCTCACCGATCTACTCGGTGGGTCTCGCACGACTGTGTGCGGGCGGTACGCACACAGGCGTAATTACTCATTACAACCTTTAGGATCATCATCAGAAAAATAGTGGATAATATATCTGAACGTAAAATTTTCCGTTTTTTCAGAATCGGTAGTAAAAAATTCATCTTTTTTCTCATTATGCAAATTTGACCTTGAATTGACTTTGATCCATACATGAAGGAATCAAATGGATTCCAGATTCGGATTCAACGGCCCTCAAAACCATAGAAATGGTAATCACCTTCTTTCAATCGAATTTTTTGCCAATTTTACCTTCAAATGCCCTTAAATTTGACGTGCTGGAGCCAAATGGACCCCATATTCGGATTCAGCGTGTCAAAATACATAAGGATATATAGGTGCTGTTGTTGATACAGACCACTTTTTTTGTGTGCCTGTGTAATTTTAGGAAGATGAACAATAAATCTCAACCAAATATAATCAGTCAGATTGATAGGAGATACTTAGTGATAATAGTTGGAAACCGGAAACGCCTCAAACCGATTATTGAAACAATTAAATTATGTGCACGTTAGGAATTGGCCCTGAGACGTACATGCGACTTAGGTCCAATAAAAATCAATGATTCTGAGCCGAAAATAAATGATGAAAACTGTTGTGCTATCTTAAAGATGAGAAGCAGTTATGGAGACTCAAATCTAATAAAGCATATAGAAAATATGAACTTATTGCAAGTTGTGGTGAAATAATGCAGAAAAAAATTGTGCAATGATTGAACTCTGCTTAATTTTTTGAATCCTTGTTGACGAAACTACTGACGTTTCACAACAAGAACAGATTTCCCTTTGTGTGAGATATGCCGAGCCAAAAGATATGTTTATCTTGCGTGAAGATTTTTGAACTTTTGTAACAGTTGTCAATACAAAAGGAAAGTATTTAGCTAATGCAATTTTATCGGAATTAAAATCTTTGGGAGTAAATTGCCAATATTTAATTGGACAAGGATATCTGACGTGCGCCGAGGAAAGGGGTCTTACGCCGCAAATGAAGATTTTACAGAGCGAGCGTTCGAAGTCAAGCGGATAGATGCGACTTTTAGGAGAGAGGGAAGACTCATGGAATATACTCTCTCCACTTACTACTACATTCTTATGCATTAGATAGGTCGCAGATGCGGCTTACGGTCGCGGAGATGTAAGGGTTCTCGAGCGGCAGACCGATTTCTCGCGTACCTAACAACCCAATTATTAGCAAAAGTAATGCTCGAATTTTTTTTTAATAGTTTCATTAAAAAGAGCAACTCAAAAACTATCTAAAAGTGTAAAAACCTCAAAATCGAATTTTCCGGCGTAAGACTCCTTTCCTCGGCGCACATCACATATGATGGAGTTTATTGCAGCTCACATTCATTGAATTTAGTTTTGGGTCATTCTTGTCAGGTTCAGCCTATTCGAAATACTATTGGAATAATAAAATCGGTTGGAAATTTTATCAACTTCTCGGCAAAACGAACCAAGAGTTTAAGAGCAGTTATCGAAAAAAAAAACTTCACAGAATCACAATGAACAATCCTTACGACAATTTGCGAGACCCGTTGAGTTGAAAATCACGATGGCTTGTTAAGATTTAAGGAAATCTATGAAGCTATAGTTGATACGTTAGACGATTTTAGGGGTTACACCACCATGAGATTTTCAAAAAATCGATTTTTTTTGTTTAGATAAATTTTTTATACTTTTAAAAATATTTTAAGCGTTCAATCATTTCAAAATTCCAAGTATTTCCAAAGTTACAACAATTAGAAGTGAGCGCGTCACTGAAACTCAGGTTACATTCGGACCCACAGTGGACCCATATTGGATCTGCTATTTTGTTTTTGAAATTTTTGACGTCTGATTCGCCATCAGCGACCCCACAAACCAGTGAATAACAGAATTTGGCCCATTTTTCAACATTTTATAGTTCTAGCCAGCTTTTTGCGATTTGGTCTCATTCGCGCCGTACTATTTTTTCTTTCGCGTTTTTCTCGTAACTACTTTTTTCAAACTGGTATACATGATATCTCAAGATCTCTTAACCGATTTTGTTAAAATTTTAAAAACATGTCCTTTATACTATTGTCTATCGTGTGACGTAGGATTTTTTTTATTGGGTGCCCTGTTCATAAGTTATGAATTTTTTAAACTAAAAATTTCTATAAAAATTATAATTTTTTTTTTAAACAGCTGTCATTACTACAAAAAAATTAAAAAATTGTTTTCCCTACTTCACACGATAGCGATGTATGCCTTAACATTTATCACTAGGATTTTACATTAAAAGCGTACAAAAATCGAGTGACAAATGTTAAGGCATACATGACGAACACTGTACATCTTCAAAACACTAGAACGTTTAATTTAAATACTATAAGGACACAATTCAAAACACTAAACACTAGCCCTCTTATTTTCAAACTGTCAAACGTCATTACGTCATATCGAATTCTGACATTTCGCAGACATTCGATTCGACTAGTCGAGGTACCATCCCCACCACTCTGAAATATTGAAGGTTAAACTGTTTTTGAGTAAATGTACAGTAATGTTCAATGAAGCCTTCTTCTACTTTCGATTGTAAAAATGTCAACCCAAACGTGCTTTTCATAAGATTATAATGGAAACCAGGGTTGGCTTGACGTATTTACAATCGAAAACAAAGGAAGGCTTCATTGAACATTATTGTACAGTTGACGGATCAGAATTCGATGAAGTGTGCTCAAGTGTACACTTTGGTACACTTGGGAAGTGTGTCAGGAGTGTGTGGGAAAGTGCTCATTATCTTTGCACATTTTCCTGCGTACTTCTAACACACTTATTGAGTGTACACTTAACCACACTTCATGGAATTCGGATCCGTAAAAAGTTCGTCATGTATGCATACAAAAATCTACTGACAAATATTAAGGCATACATGACGAACACTGTACATGAAGACTTGCTCGCGGGACAATCCACGAAGATGAATTCTATGTAGAATTCATCACACAGACTTGTCACACTTTTACTGAATTGAATGATCTTATTTTAAATTATAAAAAACAAAGAATCAAGCACAAAACTTGAACACAAAGAAAACATAAGAACCGGCGAACGGTTTCCGAACTCTTTTAGATGAGAACAGGCAAAGGGACGCGCAGTGGCTTGATATTTCTTAACGAGAGCATTATAGAGCTCTGTATCAAACGACTGATCAAGATAGGCTGTATTACAGTGGTCGCAGATTTGAAACGAGACGAACTTGACGCAATGAAAGGTCTATGTCCGTGTGAAATAAGTAGGAGACCGTAATGATTGCGCGCGCAGCAAATTCTCCTCTTCTGAGTTTAAAAACCCGAAGGTGTACGATTGCCTTCGGAAGACTTCGGGCGGTCTATCCTATTTATATCTCCTAGATTCGTATATGAAGGAAAATTGAAGAAATTTCGATTTTAATATTTCGATGCGTTTTGATATTGAGGTTCGGTTTTTCAGGTGGAGAATATTAATATTAATACTATTATATATATTATTAATGTTAGTATTAGGATTATATTATAAGCGAATAAGTTAAAATATTCATTTATTTAAATTTGGATCTGCAAATTAAATGAAATTCAAGAAATTGTTTATTTTAATGATTTGAATATTTCGCGCGATTCTTATATACGTAGATTTTGAGGTTCTGTTTTTTCAGGAGTAAAATGTTTTAAATGTGACATTAATATAAATAATCCGTATAATAATATTAATAAAACAGTGCATAATATTTTCAATTAATACTTCTTAGAATTTAGTTATATTTTACTTCTTTTTCAGGATTACATATTTTGTTGGGACTTTGATTTTTAAGATTTAAAAATTTCTAGTAATTCAATAATTGTGTACTTGTTACTATACTTACAATTTGTCATTGTTTATGTAATTTCAAATGATTCTCATAAATAAAGTTTATAATTTTCAAAGTCTGGAGGCTGCATATTTTAATTTTTCGGTTTAGTCATTAGATTATAAATTTTACTTAAAGCGATTGGATTAAAGTTTCAAACGAACATTCTTCAAATTGCTTTTTTTTTATTAGATTAAGAATACCAAAAAAAGTTCCCAAAAACATTGTATTGTTTTTTTACTCTCAAAAATTTACCTGACGTTTCCCAGCATTTTAAGAAATTTCAAGTGACTCTATAAAGAATTTCAAATATTTTTATAGAGACTTCAAGTGATTTTAGTGAATTTTAAGAAAAAAAGTAAATTAATAATATATATAAAAAAATATATATATATATATGTGTGTGTGTGTGTGTGTGTCTAATATAAAAAAGAAAAATAGTTCCTTTGATTTTAAGGAACTTCAAGGGATTTTTAAAAATTAAAAACAAATCTAAGCATTTTTAAGAGTTTTAACAATGCTTCAAGGGATTTTTGTAAACAATTTAAAAGAGTTATCAAGAATATATTTCAGAGATTTATATAAATGTCAAGTGATTTAAAAAGATTTTAGTAATTTTCGGGAATTTCAAGATTTAAGAAGACTTAAATCTTGTTATAATTGCTAGAAATTTTTAAATCTTGAAAATCGAAGTCCCAGCAAAATAGGCAATCCTGAAAAAGAAGTAATATAACTCAATTCTAAAAAGTATTAATTCAAAACATGATGCATGTTATCACTTACAGTATGTAATTATTTAATTCTAAATGATTCCAATAATAAATACATTTTATATTATTAAAAGTGTGGAGGAGGCTGTTTTAATTTTATCGGTTTATAAATATACTATATAATTTTAACGTTTAAACGTTTAAAACTTCAGCACAATTGTAATGGCCCACCTTTCGAAGATCTTTCAATGAAAAAAATAATAATCTAAAATTATTTACTCATGAAAATAGTAATTTTTTAATGGCAATTAATAAATTGTAATTTATTAATTAGTAATTAAGTAATTCTTCTTTAAAAAGTACAGCTGAGATTTCAACAGACTGTGCATTTTCAAATTTTGTTGAATTACTCCTTCTTGAATAAGATCGTCCAAGTGTAACAATTTTTATACACAATTAATTGTTTATAGCATTTTCAACTTGAAACCGTATAATAGAATATGAATAGTATGAACCGTATGAATAGTACATAAAAATATTTTTTTTTTCTTTATGAGTCGCGATTTTTTTTCGCAATAGACGGCCCTGGCGCATCTTCTTCAAAACAAAACACGATCCTCTTATCATATGTTTACGATTACGTTTACGGGAATTACATCATAACCAAAAATTTGGTGTTTGAGGTAATATTAATATTACCTCAATATATATTGTTTGTAATATTAATTTTGCATTTCTGCATTTGTGCTTTCTACAGCATCACGTAAAGCAGAATTGTATCCGTGGTAAGTACTTCCGTTGTTCATTTCATTCTCAAAATTTTATAGGTGTAAAATTTGTAAAATTATAAAATAATATCTTGCATAAATTTTTATTGTAAACCTGATTGGCTTTTTAATGACTAAATTCAAAAGAATTAAGAATATAGTTTGTCGGGTAATTTTATTGAGATCTTTCAAAAGATTTTTATGACTTAAAAGATTTTGTAGAATTTAACAGAATTTAAGAGTTTTTTATGAGTTTTATTCAAAATTTATGAAAATTTAAAATGCCTTAAAATTTTCTACTTTTAAAAATTCTTTTAAAATTTTATGAATTCCGTTCAAATTTGAATTATAATATATAACCTTCTTACAAGGGTTTAACAAAATATTTTCGTTTACAAGTTTTATGTACTTTTGAGATTTGTGTAAAATTGATTTTTTAAGCAAGTTCATAAATAATATTAAAAGTTCTAAGTTGATGTAAGGAAAAAAATGTCTTCTTGCCCACTGAGAAGTCTTTAAAGAAACAAAATTTAAAGCTGATGTAAGAAACTAAATGGTTTATTTTCTCGTAAAAAATGAAAAATTCTAATATTAGTAAGTTTTTCTAAAAAATATGAAATAATTTCAAAATTTCTTTTTAATTTTTCGAGGTTGACTCATATATTGGTTTAATAAAATTTAGCTAATGAAAATCTGAATGGGCCTAAAGAAAGTTTCGGATTTAAATTCATTCTGAATCAATCCGAAATTTTCTGAATCATTCCGGAATTTGTATCCGAACCAAACAGTTTCATTCCAATCTAATGTGAAGGAAGTTTTTAATCCGAATTAATCTGAAACCTATTTAAAAGCAATCCGAATGAGTCCGAATTAATCAGAATGTATTCGAATTTATCAGATTTTTTGGAAATCATTCGGATGAATTCAGATAGATCGGATTAAATCGGATACATTTTGGTGGAAAATCTTGATTGACTGGATGGGCAGGATTAATTTGGATTGAAATTTCGCATTAATTCTGATTCACCCGGGTTGGAGGATTGATACGCATTCAGACCCGGTGAAACGTGAAAAATCCGGGTGGGTAGGACCCTAGCACCAAGGGCGGGGAGGTCCTCCTTTTTTTCGAAATCATTTATTAGATTAAGGAATAGAAAAAATAACGTAGTAACAATGCAATCAAATCAAACATTATTGTTTATTTGTTTAACCTTTTTTTTTTACTCGACTTTCCGGGTGGTAAGTGCTACCCACCCTACCCCTACTAATCACCGGCCCCGTTCGGATTAAAGGTTCGGATTGTTTATTAATGGGCCCCGAATTAATTCAGATTGAAAACTTCATTCGGATTAGATTGGAATGAAACTGTTTGATTCGGATACAAATTCCGGAATAATTTGGATTGATTCGGAATGAATTCCAACTCGAAACTTAAAAAAATGGACAAAATGGAAAAATCGCGCATTCACCAATGAATATAAGTTTTGTTGCACCTTATGCAATGTCGATAGGAGTTGTTCGGGAGGTGTCAGTAACTTTATTCGTCATGCAGAAGCACCAGAACATATCGCGATTAGTCTTGAAAAGGGTATCGTACCTTTACAAGATATACCGGCCAAAGAAATTTTTGATTCTATGCAATCTTTCGAAGATCGAAAGAAAGCTCGCGAAATAGAATTTGCACAATTAGCTTGTAGTTTAAATATTCCGTACCATACCATGCCGAAACTTTTACAATTTTTTTCAAGACACGGACCCAACAGTCCTTCAGCATATGACAGCAGGTGCAACGAAGTTTCAAATATTGTCCGTAATGTACTTGGTCCTGCTGAAAAATTACGTTCAATAGAATTCCTCAGGAAAACCAAGTTCAGTGTTTATGATGATGAAACAACTGATCCAAATGGAGCCAAGAAATGGATGACATTTCTAGTTTCATTGGTCGATTGCGAAACGCTCGATAGGATGACGGGATTAACTTCATTACTAAAATTAGATTCAACCAATTTAAGTGCAGACGGTATCTTCGCGGTTTTCAAAAGATACATGACTAGTAATAGCATTCCTTTTTCGAATATTTTATCTCTTTCCACTGATAACGCGTCAGTTATGATAGGCGAGAAAAATTCTTTCAAAACTTTACTGCTTCCAGAAAATCCTCATATTATTGTAATTCCGTGCATTTGCCATAAGTTAGCTTTAGTTGCAAAATGTGCTTACGAAAAGGCGATTCCGTCATACATCGATACCTTTTTGCAATCGATTGTTCATCACGTGAACTCCAGTACTAAGAGTTCCGAAGCGTTCGAACAGTTTACACAAGCCTATCAAGGAACTTCTCTCAAGATTCTGAATTACGCGAAAACGCGATGGCTCGGTCGCCATAATTGTATTAAGAGGATTTGAGAATTATATGATTCATTGATACCTTATTTCAATGAATTGTGTTTTACCGAAAAATCTAATACAACGTTTCTGGAAATTAAAGAGAAATTAAATGATCCTAAAACAAGAGCGTATTTAGCTTTCTTAGAATATATTTTGTTCGAATTCAACAAAATGAATTTGTTTTTTCAGCATTCTGAAACAAGAGTGCAGTTGCTGTATTCGAAGAGCATTCAATTCCTTCAAATCATCGCGAGACACTTTTTAAAAGCAGCTTGGTTGGGGTATTTAGATGCTGGAACCATTGATTTTTCTTCTCCAGCGAATCAAAAATCAATGGAGGATATAAGTTTCGGACCGGATTGCAACAGTATTCTCGAGGAATTATCGGAGAATATTGTTGCAAATAGAGAACTTATTCGTGAAATTCGCCAAAATTGTTTATCATTTTTGGTTGAGGCCGCTTCTTAGATTTCAAGTAGACTTCATTACATTTGCGATGAGTTTTTCAAGAAATTGTCTGTCTTTGACGCTACACATGTTTTGATGGATAGCGAAAGAGACACCAATTTCATTGACGTTTGGTATTTTTGTGAGATATTTGGAGACTTCAACAAGGCTGCTTTGAAAGCTGAATGGCGCCTTGTTTATCGGGATATTTTTTCTCAGCTCTAACTTGACATGCGTTCCTTTGATGAGATGTGGAAGTTTATTTTATCAAAGAGATACGCGAATGGTCATGGCAAATATCCCCAATTAACGAAATTGTTAAGATGTATTCGGTCTTTGCCACACTCAAATGCTCCTGCAGAAATATCTTTTTCATTGTTGCCCGATATTGCGACGATAAAGCGTAATAGCTTATCGATAGATAGCATTAACGCTATTACCGTCGTAAAATCAGTATTGCAGCAGCAAGTGAAAACTGGTCGAATTGTTACGGTTTCAGACGATCATTTGTCGCGAATGTCGTCTGGAAATTTGTACGAACCGCCGAAAAAGAGAGTGAATGCTTTAAATTTGCATGCCGGAACGAATGATGATTAAATGTCTGAATTCGGTACTCGTATTTTTATATTTCGTTTGTGAGAGGCTAGGGGACTCACATGAAAACAGCACCCCATTTTATTATTTAATTTTTAAATTTATTTATAAGAGATTTTCGGTGGTTTTTTATGCCTTTCAGGCTATTTCCACTGAGGCAATACATTTTTTATATATACGACTCAAAATTGTTGTTTTTGTTTATTTAAAAAACCTTCATTCCAATTTAGTAATTTAAGTTACTTTGTCAATTTTTTAAAATTCAAAAAAACTTTAAATCTGGATGTTTGGTAAAAATATCAATAATTTGCAAAGAATGAACATTTTTTTTAATTTCTTGTACCTACTTATTTTAAAAGTAGATTTCTATATAGAATCTGCTAGACTGCTTAAAATAATAAAAATCGTATAGAATTAAATAATTACATACTGTAAGTGATAACATGCATCATATTTTGAATTAATACTTTTTAGAATTGAGTTATAGGGGAGAGAAGGGCACAGAGGACCGGCGGGGCATAGGGGTTCGCTTCAATAAAATAGTATTTTGTGGTGCGATCTCTTCGTAATGGCCGTAATTACATTCTTTAGTGACTATTTCAGTTTGTATCAATTCGTATTTTGAATCAACGCTTTTGGAAAAAAAATATGAAAAACGAAAATTCAAGGAAAGCTTATAAGAAACTTTCATACATATAGCCTTCTCATTTGTTTATAAGTGCTTTCATTGTTGAAATGTTTATTAAGTATATGTTAGTGTTCACTTAGCTAACTTTTTGTCGCAGTTTCCTTACCGAAATGTTTGATGTATTAAATGTAGGTTATCATTGTTTATGAATTGACTGCGGGGGCACAGAGGACCAGGTAGTTGTGGGACACACAGGGCCCATGCAAATTACGACTATAAATTTTGTATCCTCACTGTTGATAAAATATTTTTAATTATTTAAATATTTTTTATTTTAGATGGTGCACATGCATCATGATGCATGTGCTGCAGTAGACGAGGAAGACGAATATACAATTTGTTTGAATTATTATTAAACATTGTATAAAAGTTCTTTAATTTTTTTCTTTATTTCTTTTTTTAAAAACAAAATACATTTGTAACGGTTGTTATTTTGTATGGAGGGGATAAAGCCTCCCTTTCTGCCCTACCGGACGCTTCAGTCGATCCAGGGTTGATTTTTAAGGGTAGAATAAATAACAACAAACATTTTAATTAACAAAATAATAATACAAAATATATTCTTCCTATAAGATACAATTCTAATTATGAGCTAAGTGTGAGTGTGATAGTGTACTTCGTTTATAGTGTGCGTGTGTGTGTGTGAGTGTGTGTGTGAAATCGCGGTGACAATGTTTATGGTGTGAATGTGTAAACGGATGAACGGTTGTATTTGAGAGGTACGTGAATTACGTCGCTATTGAGAACTGTAAGTAGAGAGAGTGCGTTCCTTTCGAGAGAGAGAAGCGTGTGAGCGAGCGAGTGTATACGGTGTTACGTCGGAACCTGCGAAATATTAAGCGGTGTAAGGGTGACGTCCCATGATTGCGTTTTGCGTTCCGTCATAATGAGAGAAAAAAAGACAAAAATATACTTCTGTCTCTTTCTTTCTCATTGTGACGCAACGCAAAACGCAATCATGGGATACCAACCTAAGCGATGATTGCGCATGCGTATAGTAAGCGGTAGACGAGGCGAGCGTCTCCTCCTGAGCCCGTCTCTCTCTCTTTAGGCGGTATACGGTACGGAGTGAGAGAG
>UCOH01012704.1:0-72741 GCA_900474275.1 Synergus japonicus
TATTTGCAATGTACAATATTCATTTCAATTCGTCCAAAGGAAAGTATTTTGCAATTGTATAATTGCTATAAATGTATATTTGTATTACATTGAATAAACAATGCAGCTTTAATAATACTTACAACGTTTGGTATTTCAATTAATAATGCAGAATTACTAGCATTTCAAATGTTCGCGCGCGAACAAGACCGCGAGCGCATTCGTACTATTCGTATGGTAGTTCGGGCGATTTAAAAATGGTGGATAGAATAACGTAAAATCTCGAGTGGTTTTAGGGTGTTTCAGGAAAAATATTTATATAGTGCTATATAGTGAGATATCAATATTTAAAATTAGATTAGCGTAACAAGGATCTGTTAAATCTTTAGCAATTTTACTTGAAATTTTACTTGTTCAAGAGAACATTACAATGGATATTTCTGTAACTAACTACGTCGACGACAGCGACTAACCTTGCACACGGGATTGTAATCTAAACTTAGATTTTCTGTATTCAAATTTAATATAATTTTTTATTTAATTTATTGTTCTCATATGTTTGAAATGAAACCATAATGTTAATTAAACATTTTAAATAAATATATATTTCACTAAAACGGTAGTAGTTTTTACTATTATATTAGTCAATATTTTGTACTGTAAAATCACTGATTGGTTAGTGAATTTCTACTAATTCTTCTAGTCAAGCAATTTTACTAATTCAATTAGTAAATTTCCACTAATTTCTAGTGGCTCACTTTTCTCTAATTGAATTAGTAAAATTTCACTACCAATTAGTGATTTTTCACTAATTCAGATTTAGAGAGTATATAAAGCACTCATGATTTCAGTTGTTTTTCATGCTTATGAAACGAGATTAAAATCCCTGTTGGAAATAGAAAGATAGAAAAGGATAGAAAAGGATAGAGATTTTCTATACCTCCCAAGCGTATACTTTGCTATCTATTTCTATCTTTGTGGGTATCCATCGTTTTTACTAGGCTCTATATTTTCCTATCTCTTTCTATCCATCCTAAAAATTAGCATCTCTTCTATCCATTTTCTCTATCTTTTTCTATCTTTCAGTCTATCTCTTCCTTCCTTAAAAAATTTAAATATTTTTCTATCCCCCACTTCGAATATTTTTTTATTTCTAGTTTCAAACTTATTACTTTAAACGTACTTTTACTAATTAACTTTGAACATGCATTATAATATTTTAAGTTGTGTTGTAAAAACCTGTATCACACATCCAAAAAAGCTCTATCCTAATCTATCCCTAGTTTATTCAACTCTATCTTTTTCAATCTCTTTGTTAAATCTATAAGTTATATCTTCAATCTTCTCATTTATTTCTCGTCTATCCATCTCTATTCCTTTCAATCCCATTGTCAGTATAATCACTAACTTATATTGAGATGGATAGACTTGATAGTATACTTCAGGAGAGATAGGGAAGAATTGAAAAGGATAAGCTTTCTAGTAGATTGTATAAATAAGGAGTATAAAAGGATTGAGATGGCTGTTAGATTAAGATTAATAATTAATATTAGATTAAGACGAATAGATTAAGGATACACATGGATAGAAATATAGTGATTAAAAAAAAAACATTTGGTAATACTCTTCAAGAAAGATAGAAAAGAATTGAAAAGACTATACGAGGATAGAATGGTAAAGATTGAAATGGGTAGACTTGATAGTATACTTCAGGAGATAGAGAAGGATTGACATTATTACAAGTGGATAGATGTGGATATAAAGGTATGGATTGGAAAGGATAGGCTTCCTAGTAGATTGTGAAAAGGATAGAAAAGGATTGGGATGATAAAACTAATGATAGACATGGATAAAAATGTAGTGATTGAAAAGGATAGGCTTGATAATATATTTCAAGAAAGATAGGGAAGGATTGAACAGATGATAGAAGGATAAAAATAGATAGGAATGGTAAAGATTGAAATGAATAGACTTGATAGTATACTTCAGGAGTGTGGATTGGAAAGGATAAACTTCCTAGTAGATTGTAAAAAGGATAGAAAAAGATTGAGATGATTAGATTAAAGACAGACACGGATAGAAATGTAGTCATTGAAAAGGATAGGCTTGTTAATATACTTAAAGAGAGATAGGGAAGGATTGAGATGATTAGATTAAGGATAGATACAGATAGAAATATAGTGATTGAAAAGGATAGGCTAAGTAATAAATTGCAAGAGAGATAGGGAAGGATTGAAAATGATAGAAAAAGATTGAGATGACTATTTGTATGGTAGTTCGGGCGATTTAAAAATGGTGGATAGAACAACGTAAAATCTCGAGTGGTTTTAGGGTGTTTCAGGAAAAATATTTATATAGTGCTATATACTGAGATATCAATATTTAAAATTAGATTAGCGTAACAAGGATCTGTTAAATCTTTAGCAATTTTACTTGAAAATGTTCAAGAGAACATTACAATGGATACTTCTGTAACTAACTACGTCGACGACAGCGACTAACCTTGCACACGGGATTGTAATCTAAACTTAGATTTTCTGTATTCAAATTTAATATAATTTTTAATTTAATTTATTGTTCTCATATGTTTGAAATGAAACCATAATGTTAATTAAACATTTTAAATAAATATATATTTCACTAAAACGGTAGTAATTTTTACTATTATATTAGTCAATATTTTGTACTGTAAAATCACTGATTGGTTAGTGAATTTCTACTAATTCTTCTAGTCAAGCAATTTTACTAATTCAATTAGTAAATTTCCACTAATTTCTAATGGCTCACTTTTCTCTAATTGAATTAGTAAAATTTCACTACCAATTAGTGATTTTTCACTAATTCAGATTTAGAGAGTAGGGTGTAAATATTTGACCCTACTTTTTTGCTACATGAGCGGAAAACTTGAATTTGTACTACCTGGTAGCCTAAAAGTAGACACTAAAATCATGTTAATTTAACTCCTACCTTAATGCCTTTAGAACCTATAGAAATGTCAGCATATGGAGCCAAAAAGTAGCACCAAATTTCGACTCGGGTAAATTTTTTCCAAATTCAACCGGAAATTTTTCTTAGAAATTAGATTCGGCATCATAAAATAGTAGTCAGATTTCGTGGTAGAGAATTCCGGGTCGAACTTGGCTTCGAAAGTGTGTAACAGTACGTACTCCACGATCTTGGTAGATAGTGAGTAGCACGCAGATCATGTAGGAGGATCACGATCTTGGTCGGATAGGACCAGTTGTGTTTTGTTCTTTCGGTGATGAGAGCAAGGATCAAGGATAAGATCAACACAAAAAAATGAACGATAATCTCCGCATCTATCCCGAAACAGAGGGACACCCTCCAGATTCTAGTTCTAGTATGTCATCGAGGAACCTCTGGTAAGGGCAGACTGATATTACCTGTTGTCAGAACCAGGTAAAACAGAGCTTGGAGCCTGACAAATGGATTTTCGCTGGAATAGTGGTGCGTCCGAGAGGGAGGGAAAGAAGCTTGGGGTCCACGAAAGAAAATAGAATAGTATAGAAATATAGAAATAGAAAAATAGGTAGGGGCGGTCACGATCCTAAGACAGTTAGTATTCTTAAGAAACAAACATTGGTAAAGAATGATACCAATGATTAATTTTTGGACCTCGATTTAACGGTGATTTACGAACTTGGGTCTTGAAAGAATTTTCTAAGTGGCGTAATTATGTTTTGAAAAGACTCATTTGTTTCCGAAAATGGATTCATTATTGTTGGTCCTGTTAGACGAAAATGAATGGTCTTCAAGAGGCATTTTGAATTTTTTGTTGACTCTAATTTTCATTGCTCTATTTTTTTTTTGAGAAATGTTAAATTAACCGAGGGAATTCGAAAGTTACATTGTATAGATAGTAATGAATAAAATGATGTTAATTAAATCGAATGTTCTGAATTAAAATTCAATATAAGTGACCTCGATGACTCTTGGCCGAAAAGTGGACGTTCGCATCTTGTGTATAGTCTGACTACGCAGAAGGCAATCGATTGTCACCGAGTTTGTCGTCAACTTGGTTAATTTCGAATTCAGATGATATTCGAATAATCGGACGAGCGTGTAACCGGCAGAGACGATGAATATCTGCCGGCGCTTTTATATCCCGATATCGAGATTCTAAGCTTATTGCAGGTCAGTCGTAACGACAAGTTTAAGCAATCACCGGTCGACCTGACGATTCAACGATACATAAATGCATTTCTTAAACGGCTCTTTTTTCTCATATACGAGAGGGTCTATCCGACCCCATCGACGACGTCTTGCCACTTTGTTATCCGAAGAGGTACGCTGGACTCGCGCACGATAACGCCAAATGCATACATTATTCAACTATTATTCGCATTACGTCGTCCACGACATCTTATCAGTTCAAAATATCATCGCTGGCACCTTTACGTAAAGACGCCAGGTCTACTTCTCCCTATAGCAGTTGAGCATGCGCGAAATTTATGTCGCTTTATTTGCCGTGTCGCCTTCCTAATATGACTTTTTGCGAACGGAAAAATCGACCAACAGGAAATCAAATAAGCGTCAGAATTAAAATTTGTAACAGTTGTTTTTTTTTTTGCTTTCTCATAGAGGAAGCTTTGTTTTCGTTAGTTTTTTGTTTTTCTTTACATTTTCCAATATTTTTAAAATGGTTTAGTTAAACTTTGTGAGCACATTTTTTTTAATGAGATGAATCAGGGAGGGGTTTAAAAATCATTCCATAGAATCAATTAAAGAAACAAAAGTTGACATTTATTTCTCATGGAAAATCCAAATTGGAAATAATTTTTAACAGAAAAGAAGGAAAATCAATTGTTATACAAAAAAAGAAAAGAGAAGAAAAGAGCACTTTTACTTCGACGTCAATTCTATCGAATCTTAAACGATTCGTCCAATTATTGATCATAATCAAACAATTATAATTTCGATAATTATCGAAATTACAGGCTCGTAGCGTGGCTAGGAAGCACCCTGAGTCTCAGACAGACCATCGAAAAGAATTGTAGATTTATTTATGGAGTCGATATTTAAGCATCCAGACGTCAAAAAAAATTCTTCAGCTCTCCCTTAATCAGGCGTCGATAACTGTCTCTTGTAATTGGCATATATAAAACAAAAAAAGAACAAAAGACATAAATAAAAAAAATCGATTACTACCGAAAATGCTCTTTGGAAGTGACTCTCGTTTGGAAAATATCCCTTTTAGTTAAAAAATTAGTAACGATGAAAAATCCATCTCGTTACAACTTTCCTCACTTGATAAATGTCTAATATAACATTCTAATCAATTGTCTGGATGTGTGTATGTGTGTCGCCGTTTTTTGTCGTCATTACCTTAACTTAAAAAAAGTTGAAGATAAATTGATGAAATGTGTCAAGAAATTCTTGATCTCTATAGTCAAATCAATTGCGCATGCGTATTGTGTATAGTATAATATTTTTTAGCATTTTAAATTGCATGCTAATAGCAAGCAATTAAATGTCGAACGCAAAGCGTGCGCAGTAGTTATCAAATGAAATTTGAGAAACACAGACTTGACATTTGAGAGAAACATGACTCGAATTTTGGGAGAACTTGAGATTTGGAAAGTTGACATTTGAGGGACTCAAGTGTACCTTTATTTTTGGCACCTAATTACCGGTTAAAGATTATCTTCCCTTTTCAGTACTCAGCATGGATTTCACTGGGACAATAATAAGGTTTAGGAAAACTGAAGGTCTGAATTGATTTCCAAGTGTCGGACATTGTTAGAAGCCAATGATACGAAACATTTAATTTACTGTGGGGATTTCCAAATATTTTTGTATACCTGTATACTACAGTGATTTATATTGGCACTATACCTGAGATACCTCAAAACGTACCAAAGAGAAAAGAATTGTATATATTTTGAAATATTTAGGAAAATCGTAAATTCCTCATTATAGAGGAAGCAAAGTTATTTGTATCTTCATCATAATGAGGAAGTAAAGTGCTCAAAAAATGAGCACAAAGAAATATAAATATAGTTAAACGTAACACCCGAGATCAAATGCACAGAGCTAGTTTATATTTTTTATTTCTTTGGTATTGTGGTATTATAAATTGATTATTAAAAAGAACTGATTCCAGAGTAAAAAATAAAATTTATTTTTCTTCCACTTTACGTCGTGTAATACGACAAGAGAAAATGCAGATCAGTACATAAACGCCAAGAGTTATGCAGTTGACATGGCTTCCGTGGTTGGTTGACAGAATCTTCGGCGCGATCTCCCTTTTGCTTTTGTTCATCTCTCTTTATTTCTCTCTCACTGTTTTACTTTTTTTCGTTTCTTTCTTTTTTTTTGTCTTTTTCAGTCTAGTTGGACTTGGCTCACGTTTTGAGCTGAGGCTGTCCGTCTGTCTGTCTGTCCAAGCGGTGCATCTATCGAAGTCGAGATCTAAAGTGCGTCCTCTCTTCGAAAAGGGGAGAGAAACGCATCTTTCGGCTTCTCCTTTTTTTCCGTTCTTTTTTACTCCATCTCTCTCTTTTCTCGCCTCTTTTTGACTCTCTCTTTTCTCCGACAACACTGCTGGTAAATTCGTTGTGTTGACGGAACTGCTGGTCTATCGCAGATCGTAACGAGTCCGTTATCTTGCTGAAAATCTTGCACAGGACAAGAAAAAGTGATTTTTTTTCTAAAAACACACCTCAACCAAACCTATCGACAAAATCTCTTCACGTACGACAATATATCGTATTTTTTTTATCGCTCTTTTGAAAACTCTTGACATGTAGGACAACAAGCAAAAATTATTTGACAAATAACTTATACCGGATAATGGAAAGTTTTTTGTATTCAAGTATACTTTATTTTATTATTTATTCTTTAGTTCTACATTTTTTTTTGTAATTACTATTACTGCAATTTAGCCTTCTGGCTGAGCAGATGTATAGCCTGAGGTGGTTAACGAAGATTTCAATTGTAGAATTAAAGACGACATTTAAAAGGACATGGATAGAGGAAAAGGGATTGTGGGACAGATGTCCCCATCAAGAAGAACCGAATTGTAGTAAAGAAATGTTTAGTCTATGAAGTAAGTTTTAAAACATTTTCAATAAAAAAAAAATTCTTGTTTCAGGTGTTTGTCTTTGGCATCAAGTGTTTTCTCATTGAGGATTTAGTATTCTGGTCAAGGCTGAGAAGTAAAATTAAAAAATTGCACCTCATTTCTTCATCATTTGTTCATTCTCTTTGAAAAGAGGGATGTTTTCACTCTTCATTCACGCAGGTGTTCAGAATTCTTTTTTGATTTATGCCCCTCGGGTATCGAAAGAGCATTTTAAGAATAACCCGTAGCGCGAAAGGAAACACGAAAAGGAGAGCGAATTGATAGCGTGAGTCGAGTCCCTAGGGTGTTCGAAAAAGTGTGTCGAAATGATAAAGGCGTCGTTAGCTACTCGACAAAAGGGAACGTGTCGACTTTCCCTTTCCTAGGTGTCAAAAGGAAAGAAACCGAGTCGAGAAAATCGAGACTCGAAGTAAAAGGGGAGCAGGGAAGAAATTGGAAAGCGTGGGAGTACAAAATTCATATATGGGGTTGCATTCGAACCAGGTGAGGTAAAAAAGAATTCCATAAATCCCATAAATTGTCCAGTTTAGGCACTTAAGCAATATATCATATTTTAAACAAAGGTGCACCCGGTGTATATCGCTCGCTGATCCGCGGTTCAAAATAAACTCGTGAAAAAGTAGGGGGGGTGAGGGAGGGAGTTACGCCCCTTTTACACACCGGGAAATCCCATAAATCCTTCAGCCTGCCGGGCATGGGTGACCGCAGTATTTTCTAATATTTTGACTCATGTCGCTTTCACTGGACCAATTTGGTGTTCTTTTATGCCTTATTTGCGTGTTTGGGGTGGAAATTTGTACCGCTGCGAAATACCGACAAACTCTAAGCTTGTCGAGCTCCTCGAGGCTACACTCACAATGCGACTGGGATCATTCATTGTCGTGGATGATGGTTTTTGTCTGCTGGACTTTCTGGTAAATTCTCCTTTGCTTATAGTTCGCGGTTGGAAGACGATTTTCTCAAAAGGGCTATAGATATGATAATGTTCTTCAAAATACTCTCAAAGTTCAAGAGGTCTCTTTCTTCGAATCGTGTGTTGAATTTTCCTCAAAAACATAATCTTTGTTCCGTTATACATATTTGTCTATAAAAGTTGAATTTTCGTTTCGGTCTTTTTTAATCTGAAGTTGATTAGTGTAGGGCTGTATAGGACAAATGAAGGTGATCAATCATTGGTTCTGACGTCGGTAATCAATTATTTAATTAGTACACTATTTAATCAATTCTCTGATGCTTGTTTGGAGGATGAGGAGTGGGTTATGCTGGATCAAGGAGAGGAGAGACAAAGAGAGAAACTGATAGAGTAGTGCTAACCTAATACGAATGAGGATAATGCATTGGGGTCCAGACAGGCCTTGTTTATAATGGGTCGAACAAGGGTGCTAGAAGCCAGTGGGGGCCCTGACCCCCTAAGGAGCGGGCCTTATGGGGCCCCATTGGGACCGGCGGTGTTAACCGGCGGGCAGTCTCGCTGTGGTCGGTGTTTGCTCATGAGCCGCGCCTGGTATTTAGGGATAACAAGAGGCCCACTTCATCATCCGCCACAACGCAACGCGAGAACGACGACCCCATCATCTCTCCTCCACCCACTTTGTCCACTCATAATACATATATATATATATATAATAAGTCGCTCTTCCTTTATTTTAACTTTACTTTAGAGGCAATGGCTCCACCTTAATTTAGAAGGGAAAAGTACACGTAAGTGAGGACGATAAACAAGAAGTGCATGAATCTGATTCCGGGAACGTTGAATCGTAAATCATTCGCTTTAACGCGCCGATACGCTTCGTTCCGGGCTTTCAGGAGGATGCTGTTGCAGTTTATCTTTATTCTGTATACTCTACATTATATACGAAAAAAAACGCTTCCTCGATAAACTTCCTGGGGTCCACGTGCGGCCCATTGTGCAAAACTAGCACTAATGATTCGTTCTGATCCGGCGAGTGTCCCATTTCTTGCCGGAAAGCAAAACTCACTCGGGGGACCATTCACGTCTCGAATTGACCCTAACAGATCATTTCCGTAATTTTTCTGACAAAAAGGTCCAAGTATCATATGAATATACAAATATATGTGTCAATCGTTCAATTTGTTGCTAATTTGCTGGAAATATAAAAGTAATACTAAATAGTAGAATAAATAGGTAAATTGTGATGAATCTCTCTTTAAAAATCTAAACTTTTTTTATATTTTTTCTCTTTGTGTGGATAAAATTATTCTGCTCTTATATTTCTGATTTTCTTCAAGCTAGAAATATGAGATTTGCAGAAGAGATTGTCATAATAGGCTTCCGCTTCTCAAGCTAGGGTCATGTAAGGAGAAAAATTGTCATCGACGAAAAAGCTGCAAAGGGAGGGGGTGTAGGTTAATGACTCGGTAATACGACAAGGGAAACACGCGCCAACCGGAAACGATTCAATCCCTTTGGCTCCCCTAATTTATCGTCCTTCGGGTGACGCAGCTTTGTAGTTTGTTCAGCGGATGGTGCGCGTAAAGTGCATCTTCTGATACGCTGAGATTCTGATATTGTTCTCCTGAACGAATTTTTTCTTCTTCCCCCTTCCTTCCGAAAAGCCCGATTCGATTTGGAATAATCACTGACGACCGGAAGTGATTGTGAATTATTCCCCCCTAAGTAATCATACAAAGTTGGTTTCAATCTTCTCAAGTATTTCTGAATATTCTCTGGAATCTATTGAAATATCCAAAACGAAAAGAATTTCAAAATTAGAGTCGTCAACGATCCTGGGAAAGTTAAGAACAAAAACTGGAGATATCGGCTATTCTTTTAAGATGTCTTTCGGGTGTCTTTAATCTTTCCCATTTTTCCAACAGTGGCAAGTTTTCTTGATTAGATCGAATAACATGTTATAGCCACTAAGCTATTCAAATTCATGTAAATGTGGAGTAACTCAGGTTAAACATTCAAGATCACCCATTCACAAGATATTTTTTCCCATTGACAAGAAGCATGATTCTCAGGGTGGTTTGGTAGCGTGGACTTGTAAACAAATGTTTACTAATTCAAATTAATGTCGTCGATACTAAGCTGATGACCAAGCTGGACATTTCGACTCGATCATCATGTATGTATTCTGTAACACGTCAAGTTTCTTCAGCTGCCTCATTTTCTTTGACGCAAACCGATGCTCACCTGGGAACCAATTTCTCCAACATTTCCTCTATCTTCTGCCCTTTTTTCCTTTTTTCCCCTTAGATCATGAAGATCTGTCGATCTGTTCGTCACGGTTCTTCTTCTTACATCCCTAGATATTACTGATATCGTGTCGAAGAATCCTGCCGAACATGCCGAAGTGAATGAGAAAAGTGCCTTTTTTCTCGACGCGAGATTTCAGATATTGCGCTCGCAATAAATTTCTCACCATTTTTATTAATACCTTCGAAGAGGGTAACATACCGACTGGTAGCAAATTAGAGGTTTCATCCCTTTGAATTGATTTCAGATATGCCCATGGGAATTCGGAGAAGAATTTTCAACCCTCGTCTACTTCGAAAATAAAATATTCGGCATCTATTGGGATATGTTGGATTGGACTAGTAAAACTGATACCATCAAATGAAACCAATGTTCAAAGTAAAAGTAGTTCCTTCAGTAAAATTTAGTTTCCAGTGGGCAAAAAGACATTGTCATCTTGAGGACGTCCATGTAAGTGCAATTGATGTCCTAAAGACGTCTCACGTCCAAACGACGTCTTTAATTAGTGAGTCGTCTTTTGGACATCAATTGGACTGACATGGACGTCCTCATGATCTGAATGTCTTTTTACCCACTGGATTTTCTCAATTGCATTTAATTTTTGAAATTAGAAATGGATTATATTTGTACGAAGTGTGCAATTTATATGTGTAGGTTTTATAAAAATGTAGAGGCGCTCGTGATTCGCTTTAGGCTCGAGCCGTGCATCCGTGGACCGCAGCATCACACACGGGCTCCGACGGGGGATAATAACCAATTATTTTCGAGTGTATAATTAGAAAATTACGGAGTCAGGTCTAACGCAAGGGAGGGACCGACTTCCATCCCTTTCACCCCCTTACCTTCACTCACTCTTTACACTTTCATTCCCTCCGTATGGAGCGGCGTCAGGATTGAGATACAGATACCAGGACGCAAAGTATAGGTCGAGTAAGTGCAAGTCCTCTTCGCATGTGGACCTTCTTTCTTTCGTGTTGGTGAGGGTGTAGGGGGAGGGCCGACCTTATGGCCCTGGGCTACCGGGCTTCGTACAGTCCTAAGCGCTTCGTCCTATACAGGGTGTCACATAAAATATCCACCTCACAATCACTTATTTTATATACATAAAAATCTAGATATTTAGAAAAGAAAAATATTTAAAAGCCTAAATATTTTTTATAATGATGTATTCAAGTGAGATCTATCTTGACTTTCAATATCTTGTTTCTACTTCATGTTGAAAAAAGCAACATCTTTAAGCTCTAAAAACGGTTGAATTCACATCTGTATTAGAAAAAATATCGTGTGAGTCATGGGAGGGAAAGTGGTAATTTTTCATCATTTATATTTATCATTAAATATTTATATTTTTGAGCTACCCTTTAGGTATTGAAGTCCACTTGGTATGCGGCTCGCGACTCGTTAAGTTATTAATCCGAAATTCTTTCACCACCATAATTTTCGCCGTGTGATTCGTCTGAAATTATTTTCTGTTTGGTAGTGAATAACGCGACAATCGCTTTACATCCATATAACAAAGTCTTTACTGCGGATTTAAAATTATAAATTCATTAGACAATTAAATACGAGATATGTAAGCGTAACGCATTGGGAAAAATATAGAAGAATTTCTTTACGTCTCAGAAGTTAATTAAGGTTGATTTTATTGGAAAAAAGACTTCTGCAGTCTTTGAGAGCATGAGCCGACGTTAACCCTTTAACACACCCGGTACTGAACCACCACCCACTCGAGGAACAGGACCAGCCCCAGTGGATCGTGATACCCCGCGGACTAATGCCGATAATTGCATTTTGCAGTTCGTGAATTCCTTCTTTCCTTTCTTGCCTCCTTCCTCTTTCCTTCACTCCACCTCTCTCTTTCCTCTCATTCTCCAGTCCTCAACGATCCTCTTGTCCTGGTCCTCAGGCTTAAGAGCCTGGCTACCGCCTGCTATCAGCTCTCTTCGCTGATCTTCCCTCTTCACTGGTCTTTGAGCACGACACGAAACTCAAATATACCTAGAAGTCGTATATGCGTAGATATTAAAAAAGTTTTCTAGTGATGGTACTAGAAAAAAAAAAAATTCAGTTGAATTTAAGAAAGGGAGAAAGTTTAAGCAAAATAATAAGAAACATTTTCTATATTTGAGATTCGACTATAGTAGAGAGAGAGAGAGAGAGAGAGAGAGAGAGAGAGCCTGTGAAAGAAGGCACAAATTATGGTTTCCTCACGGAAGAGAAGGTCTCAGGGTCAAGTCAAGCCTTGAGGAAGCGTGTCAGAATGTTCACGAAAGAGTGCTTCCTGCGCTTTGAACTGGGGGTCATTCTCAGAGAGAGAGTAGTATAATAATTTGCTTCGGTTCTAGTAATCGATGTCCAAAGTCGTTCACGGTGAACTTAATGCATATTGAAAGAGGAAGTGGGACCATTTCGTTCACGAGAGCCGGTCAGCAAGTGTCAAAAGGTTATACTCGTTCTGGCTGTTATATCATCCTATATATCAAAGATCCCAAAGGGCTAGAGAACATTGGAGAACAGTAGGCGCCACTAAATGAAATTCAATCTTTGACTGAGAAGGATTTGCATACTTTCTCCGCTCGGAAGCGAAAGACTGTCAACGCATAAACATTGCATTAGCATAGAAGGGCCGAGAGCTGGGATCGATTCTCGGTTCCCGTGACTTTGATGCGAGCCAAGGCGCGAGGGGGTAAAAGCAGCACGAAAGGAATCTCCGATCTGATTACTCAGATGATCTTCACGAGTTAACTAATGTCTGCTAATGGCACCATCCTAATGTTCCAAGAGGCGAAAGGCCAACTTTTATATACCTGGTAGCTTGCTTCCAATCGTTTGGGAACGATCGCGATCGATATTAACAGAAGCCTAGGCAGCAACTTGACTTGACTCCATGTCGAACGGAGAATGACGAAAGGAATCGATTTACATGTCGATGAGCACGCTCCCGAGCATTTGTTTGGTTGTAAGGCCAGTAGGAATGGGAGAAAATCGTTCGATTGATAAGGGACTTGTTTTACAATCGGGGAACGATATTTTTATTCATGTTCTCATGGGTCCCATCACGTCAAGCGTTTGAAAGATTTTCAATGAGTTGAAAAGGTCAAGTTCTATTTATATAACCCTTGTAAAATTGTTGATTCCTGAAAGAATAATTTTTTACGAAAGTTCGACAACTCGGTCCTCATTCAACCAATCGACACCGAACATTGCGTTGCCCACACAGGGTACAAGTTACCTTTATACTCGGCATGTACCCAACTTGTACTCTGAGACATGGCGTCATAAATACTTCTGGACATCGAGGGCACAAGTACTCTTCCTCCGCTCAGTTTACTCTTCTTCCACTCTCACCCTTCTTCTTTTATTCGTCGTCCTTTTTTCCCTTCAACCCTTCCCTAAGGCTCTATCTCCGTCACCGTGCTATTCATACCTTAGCAGCTATCCTCTGGCGAACCTGCGAGTATACAAGGCGTGTAGGATCTCGGTCTTAAACTGCATCCTGTCCGGCAGGACGTGTGTATAGTGACCAGCATCCACGTCGATGGATGCACGTGACTATAGGTCGCTTCAGGCAATCGATACCTTCATATTTCTACAGTCGGATCAAAAAATTTAGAGTCGGATAGCAGAAAAAATATTTTAATAAAACTAAACTGAAACTAAAAATAAAATTTCTATTTAGACACTTACGATCTATCAAAACCAGATCTTTGAACCAGTAAAGCTTCTCTACCGCAAAACTCTCAGTGGGTGTCATTCAAAATTCCAATTTAGAGATTGATTATATTTATCTATTTCTAGAGAACTAGAGACATAAAAAGGTTTGATTAGACTAAACCGAGATTCTTTAAATAACTTTAGTCTTAATTTCTAATCAGACTACTTGCCATAATGATGAGAAAAATAAAATGAACAAGAAGACGATGAAGGTAATGGGTGAAGCTATGGGTGTAATTGAAGATATCGCCAGGAGGCCTCAATAATGACAACGCACAACACTCGACGAATTAGGCTCTTTAAAATTTCCTTTATCCTTCCCCTTGATTATATAATATTATTTATATTACACGCCCATCACTGGCTTCGTTTCTCTGACACCCAAGTCTTCATGATCAAGTTTTTTGTACACATTATAACTTCAGGAGGACGGAAATTGTCAGCCGTTCATCAATCATTTCGTCTTATTGCTACGCGAACACCTGCTGTTCATCAGATTACAAATTGAAGGATTTTAGCTCTGTCTTTTTTATTATACAAACTCGGTCATTGAATCTTCATAAAGATTGACATAATGCTATTGCAATACAATACCATTACTGTCAATAGAATAATTCTTTTTTGTATTATTGAATTCTCCTTATCCAAAAATTCTCTTTTGTCTAGCCTTAAATGACTAGGAATCTTGTATTTAATAAACCTGGAAGTTGGAAGTTCATAAAGAATTTTATTATGAAGAAATAGATTCCGAGTATTGGAAACCGTTTCAAGTTTGCTTCCGAGGTTTCTGCGAAGACCCGGCTGTAACTGCCCTTCTTGAGTTGCAACCCCGCGGCGACTTTCGCGAAGGAGAGAAAAGGTAAGGGTAGAAGAGGAGCAACAAGAGGTAGTATGAGGAGAAAAGGATGGAAGAATGTGAAAAGGAAAAGAAGAAGGAAGAGAAGAAGTCCTGTACGTGCGTGACGTCAATATGTCGGGGGTAATAAGATGGCCAGCGATAAAGTGGTGGGTGTAGATACAAGATAACAATCAGCTGCAGTAGCTCCTGGCAATCTCGTGATTACAGGCTTAGCCTCCAGTCCCTACTACCTCTCAGCCTTTACGATATATTTCATAAGCGGTATAGATCGGCCAACCTGCAGCCTTATATCGTCACTATCTCTCTCTAGTTAGTTGGAAACCGCCAATGCTACTGTCTCTCTCCCTTTCCGATTTTCGCGCATCCAATATTATACCCTCCGACGATTCACGAGGTTCAGGCTCGAATTACAATATTTTAGTGCCCTCTTATTTTTTTTAAACATAAATAAATTGTGCAATTTAAAACATTGATAAAAATATCAGATCAATAATGTCATATACTCTATAGCCATCATTTTTTGGTCCCCGATAATAAAAATACTGAATTACGTACAAAAAGAAATATTTTTAATATAAACAATGTTCTTTACTGGTTGATGTTTTGTTCGGCATTTCTGAAACATGTGGAAGAGAAGAATTAGGACAAATTTTCTTTAACAAAATTGTCACAAAGATTAAGCTCGTGCAGAAATTTTCAAACCTGACTCAGACCGGTGATGATACAAAAGGCTAGACAGGAGTAGGATTTTCCAGTCTGGGTTTCGAAATTTCTACACTGGAAAGACTAGAGACAAATAGAGACGACTAATGTCCTAAAAATGTCTTTTGGACGTGAGACGTCTTTAGGACATCAATTGGACTGACATGGACGTCCTCAGGATGACAATTTCTTTTTGCCCACTGGGAACGAATAACTTTTAAAGGGTAACACTCCGTATACTAAAAAGTTGATGCAAATTTTTCCCACTAAACTTTCCTTTTTATTCGTTACCATTTTAGAACTATTGACAAGTTTCTAGTGATTAGCATTTTGCGAGTCATTTGCGTACCACGCGTAATTATAATTTTTAATGCAGATACAAGAAGTGATAAAAAGAAAGTCGGTCTTCTGAACTGAGACAAATTTAAAGTCAGCATTGAATCTGAAGAGGAAGCTTGGCTGGGACTTCTGTGGATTGGTAGCTGGGTAGATATCCATTAGTTATTCCCTAGGAGAGGTGGATTAATCATTAGAGCCCTGGAGGAAGTGAGAATAGGCTATTCGCATCTGTAGACGTTGGATTATGGCAGTGGTGGATCGAATCGAGGTGGCTAACTTTCTGGACCGCAATCGCTGGCATGTACCGTGTACCAGGAGAGGTCGAAATTCACCCGGGATTTGAAAGCGAGAAACCTCCTTCCTGTCTGGATATACCTTCGCAAATTTGCGTTTGAAATCGTTCGCGCTAACATACCTCCAAGTTCCAGATGGAAGAGCAAACTGCAATTCGTATATTCTCCCTCATCATAAACTGATCTCAAGTTAAATCGGCATTTGAGTTTGAGTTTATATATATATATCGTCAACCTGAGATTAATCGAAAAATATATTACCTCTATTTTATTTTATTTGTAATTTTTTGATTGACTCGCAGTCGAATTATGGTGCAGTCGAAATGTTGTCAAAAGAATACTCGTTTTTCATTCCTGGTCGCTGAATTGATTTGGTAGTGTGCTTGATTCCGACGTCAGTCTTCCTGAGCGTCTCCTTTTCAGCTGTCGATCTGAAAATGCGCAAATGTCCTTCGAGTTGAGTCTATAGGCTTTCTTGTGCCAATCGAAGAAACATTTCGGTGGCATAGTCATAAGAATTAATCGAGCTGTGTGTGAGGTACAAGATGTTCAAGCTCAAATTTATAGAATTCAATGACACAAAAAGCTGATTGAAAGTCCTCGCGATGCACTGCCCTACATTCTAAAATGGCAAAAGTTTAATCGAATCGACACTTTTGTTTTATGGCTGGTTTTTGTTCCGCACGATTAAGGTTCCATTAGGCTCGGCAGACATCAATATGATTAACTCTTGCCTCGTATCGTGAGAATTTTCATCCTTTAATAAAATTATCCAATCAATAGTAATGCAAGAAAATAATTGTCTTTATTTTCTATTTTTCAATGTAAAAACTTGTACTTTAGTATCTCTGTTGGATGTAAAAAGATAGAAATAGATAGAAAGGGATAGAGATTTTCAATTCCTTCCAAGTATTGGTACATATTTAATGCATAAAATGCTATCATATCTTTTTCTATCTTTGTGTGTATCCATCGTTTTTACTGGGCTCTATCTTTTCCTATCTCTTTCTATTCTTCCCAAAAAATTTGAATTTGTTCTATCAATTTTCTATGACTTTTTCATATCTTTTAATCTATCACATCCATAAAAATATTTGAATATCTTTCTATCTTCCACTTTCAATATTTTTCTATCCCTAGTTTTTAAAGTTATGTTATTTTAAATTATCTTGATTTATTTCTCATCTATAACTCTCTATCCCTTTCAATCCCTTTGTCAGTATAATCACTAACCTATATTAAAATGGATAGACTTGATAGTATACTTCAAGAGTGATAGAGAAGGATTGAAATTATTATACGCGAATAGATATGGATATAAAGGTATGAATTGAAAAGGATAGACGCAGATAGAAATGTAGTGATTCAAAAGGATAGACTTGGTAATAGACTTCAAGTAAGATAGCAAAAGATAGACTTCATAGTAGATTGTAAAAGAATAGAAAAGGATTGAGATTACTATATTAAGGATACATATGGATTGAAATATAGTGATTGAAAAGAATATACTTGGTATTACACTTCAAGAGAGATAGGAAAGGATTGAAATTACCATACAAGGATAGAAACGAATACAATGGTAAAGATTGAAATGATTAGACTTGTTAGTATACTTTAAGAGAGATAGAGGAGGATTAAAATTATTATACGCGAGTAGATGTGGATATATTTGGATTGAAAAGGATAGACTTCTTAGTAGATTGCAAAAAGGATAGAAAAAGATTGAGATGATTATATTAAGGATAAAAATTGATAGAAATGACTATACAAGGATAGAGATGGATTGAAAGATAAAGATTTAAATGATTATAGTCGATAGTATACTTCAAGAGAGATAGAAAAGGATTAAAATTATTATACGCGAGTACTGCCGTACAATATAAAAAGATACATAAGTGTCATTGTGGTTTAGGGTTATTCTCTTAAACCTAGCAATGGAAAAGTCGACCTAAGCGACAATGTCACTTGTGTATCTTTTTACGTTGGACGACGGAGTAGATGTGAATATATTTGGATTGAAAAGGAGAAGCTTCTTAGTAGATTGCAAAAAGGATAGAAAAAGATTGAGATGATTATATTAAGAATAAAAATGGATAGAAATGACTATACAAGGATAGATACAGATAGAAAGATAAATATTGAAATCGATAGATTTGATAGTATGCTACAAGAGAGACAGAGATGGATTGAAAAGGATAGGCTTCCTAGTATATTGAAAGAGGATAGAAAAGGATTGAAATGATTATGCAAGGACAGATGTGAATTGATTAGTAAAGATTGAAAAGAATAAGCGCGTAAAAGAGATAATTAAGGATTCAAATGATTAGACCAGGCATAGATATGGATAGGAAAGTAGGGATTGAAAAAGATAGGTGCTGCAGTAGGTTGCGAAAGGGATATAAAAAGATTGGTGTGGATAGACGGAGAATAAAGAAAGATTAGTGTGGATAAACGGTGAATAAAGAAAGATCGGCGTGGATAGATGGGGGATAGGAAATTATTAGCGAAGAGAGACGAAGGATACAGAAAGATACAAATATTGAGATTGAAAAGGAAAGAGTTTCTTGTCGATTAAAAAAGAGATTGAAATAGATTGGCATGGATAGGGCTGGACTCATTTGGATTAATTTTTCCTTTCTATTTCAATCCTGAAGATTGAAAAAGATTCAAATAGATAGACTTTCTATCTTTTTACTTACAACAGGGATAACAATTTATTTATTTATTTTTTCTTGCGTCAAGTATTTTTAAAGTGAGATGTCAGTTACGGTTAAGAATTGCGTGACGCAATCGCTAGCGACCCTTTATATTAATTTTTTTTTATTGTTCTCTAATGGAATCTTTCGTTGCACTGCATTTTTCCCAGGTTCTGGTCTCATGCTAGTGTTACGTATATAGGTGCGTGTAATGGCTGCCAGAGCGAATAATTTCTTGGCGAATGAAATTACGCGTACCGCTGGGCAATTAGAAACGTTCCGAGCGACCGAGAATTGTAATTTGCCGCCCTGCTTCGATAAGACGCTCGTGTCGTGACTTACAAGGTAAAATGTATCAGGAAAGTCGATGAATTGCAACTATGAGTTGTTCTTTTTGTCTTTTTCTTCAAGGAAAAAGCTTTTGCACACTGCACAGAAATTTTTTTTGAAAATTGTTTCAACGTTCGCGTATGCATTGTCCTTCGGACACTAAAATATACGTTAAAATGATTTTTTTTCCTTTCCTTGATGAGGAGCCCTGCTTATTTAGAATCTCCATGAAATAAAAAAATGATTTAAATTAACTAATTTTTATGAAATCGACTTGAAAAACAATAAAAGTTTGCAGCAGTTTATCAGTGCAGTTGGAAAATATACATGAAGTTATTTCATCCCTTAAAAGATGGCAGCACAATAACAAAATGAATAAATTTTGTCCTTTCCTCGAAGAAGAATTTCAGGGGTTGCTGAAAAATTATTGTCAGCCATGTGGTGCTGCTATCTGGTGACGGTTTTCGTAACAATATTTCTTCTCCTCATTTTTCGCTCTCTTCTCTCTCTTTCCCCCTACTACTGACAACTTTAACTCAACTCTCCCACTTTTAAGCACTTCCATCTCTCTCTCTCTCTCTCTCTCTCTCTCTCTGGCTCTCTCCCTCTCTTTCTCTCGCGGTGGCAGTGCTGTGCGGAGATATCCACAATAGAGAAAAGCCATAGTGCACCATAAAAATCCCTCATAGCATATATCGTTTTAAAATATTAAAATATTCATTCGCCCCGTAAAAGCCGCTCGAATTACATCGGTTAGTCTCCCATTCACGTGGACCACGCTCTTTTTTTATAGCTGTCTCGTTGTCACGACCTACGACACGTTCTAAATACACCGTTTACAAACTTTTTTATGTTTTCAAAGTAGAACGTGCACTTGTGAAAATGCAGCTGTTTTCTAAAGAGAGTTTTTCTTTTTTCTGGAATATCGTTTCTCAAAGGACGATTAATTTCCATTTTTCCTATTATTGCCTTAATTTTCTATTGTGATGCCTTTCCTGTTTTGAAAGAGAATGAATAAGTTTATAGGACTATAAATGTAAAATATATATTTTCATCCTAATAAAAAATGTTGTATCTTATATTTTTTAATTAATCAGATAACAAATCTGTATTTATTATCTAATTAATTAAGGAGTCGTGTAAGTATGAGCTGCCTATAATTTTTTCAACTAGATTTTGGGGTCGTTACATAAGTCGACGAAATTTCAAAGGTCATAGAGGTGAAAGCGTGTCGACTGACGCATTATATCCAACTCCAGTAATCGAAAGGATAGTTTACAGTTTTTTGACCCAAAAATGCTACTTTTTAGTTTTCGGTTGCAGGCCTATCAATTCAGCAACGAAAAAAAAGTTAATTTACTCCTGAAAAATATATTTAATGCTAAAAATTACAATTTTTAACGACATAGGGGTTTTAATTTCCATATTTATAAAAGCACTGGATAGTCTCACAGACTATTCCGAGGAATATTCCATAAGTCAGTTTCATTTATAAATGCCGACAATCTTGTAAAAATTAGTACATATCTATTAATTTAATGAACTGAATCAGATATGGAAATCAGTAGAATTTAGTTGGCAAAACCGACGTGGAAAATTGGTAGCATTTCAGGGATAATTTTTGGGCCAGACATTATAATTTTGAGAAGATGCATGTTTCAGGTTTACCAGGAGTGATGTTTTTCACAAATGTTTTCGCACCCTGAGGTCTCGCTCTCGAGACAAGGTGTATAGCGTTCCAAGAGGGCAGGAGGTGACCCCCTGGTTGGAGGGTGAACGGCAAAAAGGGCGCCTAAATTATGCAAGCAAACGTTCAGGTAGTAAAGTGTTTCGCTGCCGGTGATGACTGCGCCGAGCTCACCATATAGTTTAGCTTGGCTTAGTTTAGTTTAGTTGGCGAGCATTGGTGAGCTAAACACGAGATCGAGACTGAAACATGGCTGGTTGGCAGCTACCTACTCGCTATCTGTCCGTCCTAAACAAATATTTCACCGGCATTCAATCCAATTTGATACAATGGGGAACACGAAATCAAATTAAAGGCGCATTACCCTTCAAGAGCGACGCAGAGGCCAGAGAGGGAGGGAGAGAGAGAGAGAGAGAGAGAGAGAGAGAGAGAGAGAGACGAGAATGCCAATAGCTCGTGCGGATCGATCGATGCGACTGAACGAAGAACCAGAATCGAGAACATAAATATGTTCGAATCACGAATAGAGACGAAAAAGAAAAATCCTCCTAAATCTGTGGATTCTAATTGGAATTTGACAAACTCCAGTCATAAATTATCGATTTCTGCTTGAAATATTTACATGCCGGATTATTTACGTGCGCTGCTTTTCATTCGGTCCGTCGGCAGACGTGTAATGATTGTTTTATGATCCAAATTATTTCTTGCTGTGTATACACGCTTTCTGGATAATTAATAAGTGGGCTCCTTAAACTTTTACGATTACTTTTTTGTTCCACAGGTTCGATAGAAAATATAGTACTTTTTTATTTAGTGGTTATAGGCTCCGGGTTGAAGAAGCCGCTGATAAAATCCAATCAAAGTTGCGGTGAAGCGGTTGGCAGGCATATTAATATTAAAATGCTGAGCCTTGGTTGCAAATGTCTTACTTGTAAAACAGATCTGTCGGTGCGAAAGTGCAAAGTCGTTATACGAAACAGTGTACGACACACGAAGATCCCTGTGGAGTCGCGCAGTAGCGCACGCTACATATATATATATGCGCGATGATCTAACTCACCCCTCTTAAGGGGTGGCTGGCACGTACTGCATAATGCTCCTACCTGTGGCTCTCATTTAAATGTACTAAACCTCGCGCCCGACGAAACAACCTTTTTTTTTACTCGTCCGTTTCTATTGACACCGGCCGGCCGGTAATTAATCACACGGAATGAGTACCTGTTGCGCGACGGTCAATCCGCACGTCTCGTTTAGCTTCGAAAAATCCCCTTTGCCCGAGAAAGTCGGCAGGTAGACAGGTAGTTATCTCCGATTCTTCGGAGCATCGACTCACTGCAACTACCTGTGGGACGAATCATTTCCCTAACATAAGTTCATTTTTTAAGAGTCTGAACGAATTATATTCGGTATCCAATACTACTAGCAAGGTAGTTACCAATTTTCGAATACCTGTTGCGGGCTCAAATTAAATTGGTTAGTTCTAATTAAAGTGATACAGATTTCGCAAATGAAGTTCCTTTGTTAAAATTGTTCGTATGTTCTGTTTAGGAGAAATTGAGAAACTACTGGATTCATCAGTTCACTTAGTATAAATAATTAAAAGTAATTCTCAGTGGAAAAAAATATTTATTAGAAGTGAATAAATTGTTCAAGATATTATTTATTTTTTATAGAAATAAGCTTTTAAGTTGAAGCTCTGAATAGAAAATAATTATTTGCATGACATCTTATACTTTTTTATGGTCAATTATACTCTCTAATGCAGGAATACACATTAAAAGTTAAATGTATAGTGTTCATCCACTATATTATTTTTCTCCTCTTTAATGAGACGTAAAGTATAAATACACATTTACCTTTTTTTATGTAAAAGTTTAGATGTGTCAGAAAGCAAAATTGAGCATAAAACTTAAATGTTCATAAGGATCTAATTTTTCATGATGTCCTCTCTGACCGTTCCCGATGTATGAATACATATTTAAAAATTCTTTTATCTTCAGAGAGAAAAAAATGTTAACGTCACGGGAGCACGAAGCACGACACGGGAGCGTTGCTGACGAAGTCGGTGTAGTTTGGCTTGCTCTTTGGCTTCAGAGGAGCGCGAACCCAGTGCCGAGCACGGGATAAAAGGACCGGCGCCTGGGGTGTTGAAGCTGGAGTTGAGGGCGGAGCACGGTTTGGGGTCAGCCTCCCGGTGACGTAGAAGCCGACGGCCACCTTGCCGCAACAGCCAATCAGGTGGGCGAAAAAGCTAAGTAGAGGGGTATCCCCACCCGTACTGCGCATGACGAACCTAACCACTAGACTTGAGAACCTCAGGCAAACTGCGAGGCGAGGCAGTCAGTCGCTCTCAGCTACGACATGCATAACGCATGAGAGCCAGCCGATCTTTTCACTCCGTCTCTCTCTCTCCCTTGCTCTCTCTCTCTCCCGGTGTTGTACTCTCTCTCTTTTCCCGGGTGTCGAGATCTCGTCGTTCGTATCTACCGTGTACCGTGACCACGAACGGACGGAAAAAACCTGGGCTCCGAAAGCCCGGCAACGACACAGTGCTTTGGGAGTTACGGTGGATGAGTGTTCGATGATCAAAAGATCGTGATCGGTGATCCGGGTAGTAAAAGTGCGCGTGGATCCATTGGATCGAATGTAGAAGAAAATAGTGAAGGTGCTTCGAAGACGGAGCAACTTTGTTGCTACCGAAGTATATTTTATCAGAAAACAAATTCATCATAAGTTATTCAGTTTATTAATCATGTCACTGAGACATTTCAACCGAGATGTTAAGTGCAGAGAGAATAGGACAGTCTGAAACCTGAACAGTGTCAAAGTGTCAAGAACTTTTCCTTTAAACTAGTTTCTATACCAGTTCGAAGAGGTTCGCTTTGGATTAAAACAACGAAAATTAGAAGGGTGGCGAGTGCGTGCCCTAAGGCACGGCTGGACATTACCTCTCCGGAGGTATCCAGAGTATCAGTGAGGGCGTAGATGGCCGCTACCACGTACATGCCGGTTAGTAGCGCAGTGTCCTCAGACCTGGATGGTGGTTCGGGTTCAGCGATCGGGATGAACATCTCCGTTGGTGGCTACTCCTCGGGCTCTCCCCGCAGTGCAGCCGACGCTGGGGAGATGAAGTACATGCCCGCGCCACAGCATCATCACCACCATCACCACCACCATCAGGTGAATTCCTCACCCTCGCCAAATGGATTGTCGCATCCAGCAGCGAGTCTCTCGGCAGCAAATCCCTGGGTAAGCCTACAACCTTCAGGTGCGGATCCCTGGGCAGCATCGATGGGGATGCACCATACGACCCATCATCCTCACCATCACCCTCACCAGTCAAACACCAGCTTGGATGTCAAGCCCTTGACCGCAGCGTCCGCAACATCCAATGACCAAGGTATGCACCACCGTGGACCTCATCAATCCCCCGGGATGGTGTCGCCGCATTCCTGGCACGCGCCCGTCGTCCCCTCGGCTCACTACAACCCGAGCGGGGGCGCCGCTTCACCAACAACTCTGCAACAATACCATGCAGCGATGAACGGAATGCTACACCAGCATCCACACCAGCACCCTCATCAGCTCCACAATCACCAGACCGGACTTCCCCATCACCTCAGGGATGCCCACAATCATAGTCCACCCTCGGGACATCCTCTGCACCCAGGTCATCCTCTTGACAGGGATCACAGTGCCGGAGAAGAAGACACTCCAACCTCCGACGACCTAGAAGCTTTCGCCAAGCAGTTCAAACAACGAAGGATTAAGTTAGGTTTTACGCAAGCGGACGTTGGTCTAGCGCTGGGCACCCTCTACGGGAATGTCTTCTCGCAAACAACAATATGCAGGTTCGAGGCGCTGCAACTAAGTTTCAAAAACATGTGCAAGCTCAAGCCTCTTTTACAAAAATGGCTAGAGGAAGCTGACTCCTCGACGGGCTCGCCAACCAACATCGATAAGATTGCTGCTCAGGGCAGAAAGCGAAAAAAGAGGACCTCCATCGAGGTTTCCGTGAAAGGTGCTCTGGAACAGCACTTTCACAAGCAGCCGAAGCCATCGGCACAGGAAATCACGAGTCTCGCTGATAGCCTGCAACTCGAGAAAGAGGTAGTCAGAGTCTGGTTCTGCAATCGACGGCAGAAAGAGAAGAGGATGACACCACCCAACACCCTCGGGGATGGGATGATGGAAGGAATGCCTCCCGGCCATCAAAGTCAAGGTGGTCTTCATCAAGGATATCATCCGCAGGATCACCTCCACGGCTCCCCTATGGGTCACAGCCACAGTCCCCCTATGCTCAGCCCTCAGGGTCTTACGGCTCACTCGCTTGCGGCTCACTAGCGTTCGCCGGGGCCTCCCCCATTGGGCCTCGTCACTTCTCAAGCAAACTCTTCCGGAACTCCGGAATCAGTTTTGCCACCCTTTTATCATCACTACCTTCAGGCCCGCTCTAGCAGCTACTCTACCTCGTAGCTGGCTCAAGATTGCGTAGCCAATTCAAGATTCCGCTACGGGTTCTGATACCAAGGTGATAACTTGTTCAAAGGGTTCAGAGAATGATGAGACCAAACCGGTGCACCGGGGAGGCTTTATTGCAGCCATTTAACGAAGTTTGTTGCGAAGGATTCGCTCTCCAGGATCATCCACAATGGAAGAGTGTGGTATCAGTTGAGGTATCAGGAAATAAGGTACCAGTAAAGATCTACAGCAGGATCATCCAGCTCCACATCATCTACAAGTGCATCAAAAAATTGCCAAGAAGATTCGGAATCGAATCGCCGTCGGAAGAATCCGGTACCACCAAATAAGTGATTTTGTGTCGTCGTAGTTGTTCCTGTTGCTGTCGACGGACACCTTGTCCGACGGTAATGAAACAACAGTGTCTCTTCGGTTTTGGTAATTTTTTGTGCGGGTGTTTTGGAGAACGAATACGCGTGAACGGGCTCCTGTTAAAAAAAAAAAAATACAAATTAAGACAATGAAAAGTATATTTAAAGGACTACAAAGCAGGACACACACAAGGATATAAATATATTGTATAGCAAACACTGAAATCCGCGAACGTGAAAACGTACGTCGGAGAGTGCTGCTTGCCACGAAATTTGTTTCAGGCAAATGTGGTAATAATGTAAATTTAGTAAATATGAAAGAACTGTATATAATGTACCAGATAAAGCTAGTAAGTTAAGTGAGCATGCGTCGCGCGTCAGATACGAATGTTGAAAAACGCGAAATATGCGAAAAAAAAGGGGGAACGGAGGAAAAATAAAAAAAAAACGTGCGGGAAGAAAAAAAGTTGTTAAAAAGAACAAAAATTTGTTAAAAAGAGACGCAAGAGACGTGCGACCCTAGCAACAGCAAGTCCCCCCCACGAAAAACCCCTTCTGTAAAAAGAGTAAGTATATATGAATATATATATACATACGAGAAACTGTAAAAGATGTCAAAAAGATTTTAGATCAATATATGTGAATATATTATTAATTATTATTGTCGTCGTCTTTGTCACGATAATGTCGGTCCCCCCCAAGCCCCCATTATTGTAACAATAACTACCGAATTACCTATTATCTATTATTATTAATTATTATTCTCTTTATAATTATGATTATATTATTACTATTATTATTACTGTATTGCTCGGGGACGCGTGCAAAATGAGCACTGTGCGAAATTCATTTTTTCCGGTATTATCGATACTTTCAAAGTTTTATCTTTTCTCTGCCTTTTTTGGTTTGATACGGCATTCCATTTTTCTCCTTCGTGTAGGTGTCTATCGGAAGATCTCATTGAAAAAATCCCGTCGGTTGGTCTCACGTTTCCCTGATAATGCGCCAAAAGTCTTTAATTCAATGAATGTTTACTTATCTTCCAAAAGTAAATGCAGCTTTTATTTTTTCTGGATAAGATTGTCCAATATGCAGACAATGTTATGTTCGCATCCATAGAAAATCAACTGAAATTTGATAAGTGCAGAAAACGACACATTCGACGTTTTTATTTATCAATCCTGGTCATTTTTAATGTGGAAGTTGTCTTAAATTTTGGAAGTAAAGGAAAATTTCTTTTTTATAACTTGGCGCACAGTCTCACTCTGCAATTGGTCCCTAGGATGTGTATTCATACATATACTTGTGTAATACTAGTATTACTTTTTTTTTTCTCTTGAATTTATGTAACCAACAGACGGTTCTCCTGATTTCTGTAAATACTAGGATCATTATTATTGTCGTATAATGGAAAGCCGGCGTCAAATAAGGGGCAGGGAAAGTGCGAAACTCGCGTCGACGTGGTAGTTTAGCTATTCTGGAAATTTCCCGTCTTTTATACTAGTTTTGGAAAAAGAGGAAAATTCGCGGTGCTGGTTTGTTTGTTTCTCAAATTTTGTTTGGTACTTGTAATTGCCATCTTACTTTAATCTGATACGACCGTAAATTATAAAAGCTCGGATAATTGCTAAAAGTTAAGTGTTTTATAGATGGTAAATGTGAATTAAGTTTTCAAATGATCATGTGTTTGTCGGAGTTTTTATTCTCGATTTGATTACAAATCTTTAGTACCATTGTTGTTATTGTTGTTACCACTGTTTTTCTTTTTTCTTTTTTGGTGGGCAGTCCCGAAGAATTTGAGCCATACCACGTCGAACCTGTCCGCGAAGCGTCCGCTTACCAAAGACTGGTTACGAAACTACATTCCAGACCAGCTTTACATTTTTTTCTTATACACCTGAGTCAAATTCTCAAAAAATCAAATTTATTGCCTTTTATTCAAGTCTTTTAGATCTTGAAAACATTAAAAATATATTTTAACTCCGAGATTGAGTTTAAATAATTATTTTAATGTAAGATTGTTATTTACTTTCAAGTCTTAATGGTTATTGTATTTATTGGAAAAAAAAAAAATAGAAAATTTGATTCACGTGGCACGTTCATAATAAGTAAAGAAAACTCTCACATTCCAAAAACACATTGTGATACTTACCTTTGCGCTGTGAATCCTTTGCCCTAATCAATCTATAAAATCGTCTCGGAAATTCTGTGACTATCAGAATTTTCGAACAATTTTTTTTTTTTGAGATATTTCACGGTGCCGAAACACGTCTCTCTCGATCGCGTCCGGAATCGAATAATTGTAGACACTTGTAATATTTCTGTTAATATAATAACTGTGGATTTAGGCGCGAAGCGACTGGCAAAAAGGTGGAATTTAGCGAGAAAAGGAAAAAACGCGAGAGTATCGATCGATCGTTCGTTATTATTATTATATTATTATTAAATATTTTGGTTTTTGTTATTTTAATGAAACGTGTGTACAGAGAAAGTGAAGAAGAGCGTGGCGATGTAATTGAGTGGGGAGTGAGGGTTGAATGAATTTTCCAAACTGGAAAAACGAATTTTGTCATCTGCGATTGTCAACCGAAATTAGTAATAAAATTTTGTAAGGGTCAAAGAGTTCGATTATTATTCTGATTATTTTTTATGATAAATGATAAGTTAACAGCAAAATTTACGAGAGGATGTTATTTATTATCGAACTCTTTGAATCTTTGGCACTCGCGACACTAGTACAAAGATTCGAGATATAGATAAATACAGTGACGAATAAAACAAATCATCGAAAAAAGAAAAAGATCTAAAGAAACCGACTCCTTCCCCCATGTATATTATTATAATAAATATTAATTATTATTAACGTAAAATAAAGAGAATCTGGCGAGTGGTAACGTTTTGTTAGAATGGCAAAAACTAAATTACTACTGAATTTTAATTAATAAACGAGATGAAAGTATACAACAATAATCTGGCCTCCGATTTATTTTATCTTTAATATATATTTATATACTCTAATAACCCAAATCATAAAATTCCTGATCGTTGACCTCTTCTTGAATTTTCCATCAATTCATTGGACTTTGGATGTCTCTTGGTTTCGTTGCTGTTTGGTTCCTTGTTTGCTGTTGTTTGCAATAGCTCCATTTAATCAGGTGTTCATCTCTCTGGCCAATCGGGTCAGGATGTCAAATCAGGTGTTAAAAACACGTCTCCTCGAATAACTTGATCCATTCGTCGTTCTGTTTGACAAACATTTGCGTCTCATAAATTCTTTTTAATTTACTAAATCAACGAGAGAAAATGATAAAAATTATTTTTTTCGTTTTTTTAAAGATGGCTTTATGTACTCAAGTTTTTTTTATAAAGATAAGAGTTCATTTTTCTAAAAGAGTAGCTCTATATAGTTGTAAATCTGCCAAGTTATAAAATTTCACTAGAAGAAATTGGGTTGAAGTTTCAGACGTCTAGTTCGACGATTTTTTTTATATTTATTGGACTAATAACAAAAAGAAAGTTTTCACTGTTCCCAAAACCCAAGAGTATTTTTCAGTGATTTCACAAAAATTAAAGATATTTTAACTTATATTAATGAATTTTAAGGAATTTAAAGAGATTTCAAGATATCACAAGAGATTTGAAGAGATTTTAATAAACTTCGAGGAACTTTTATATATTTTAAACAATTTAAAGAAATTTACAGAAGATTTAAAAGTTTTTAAATTTTCAAGTGATGCTAAGGGATTTTAAGATATTTAATTTGATTTATTCCACATTAGATAAATTTCTTAAAATTTCTTAAAATTACTTCAGGTGTTTTGACATCTTTTGGAAATTTTTAAACTCTCTTGAATTCTTTTTATATCAATTAAAATTCCTTAAAATGAAAAATCTCTAAAAAATCCCTTGAAATTTCTTAAATAAGTAATAAGAAAATGAATTTAGGAACTTTTTTGATATTCTTAATCCAATAAATGCAATAAAATAAAATAAAAAAAATAAAAATCTTTATCAGACTTGACGTCTAAAACTTCAACCCAATCTAGAAGAAATTTCAGCTTATATTAATTTTTCTTTTTTAATTAAGTTCTTTTTCAGGATTATTTATAATGTTTCTACAATTGATAGTTCCGCTCAATAGTAAATTTACTATAATTATCAACTTTATTACGTAATATCCTTAATTATAATCGGATTAAGGATTATTTCAAGTAGGTGCATAAATAGATTGATTTTTTTATCATTAAAACATTCTTAAACCAGTAAAATAACGGTAAAGAAATCGTAAATTCGGAATGTGGAATTAAAATCTAGAAATTTAAGGATTTCGTCACCTTTTTACCTCGTTAAGTGTGATTTATTATTGCAGAATTAGATAAATCTTCTGAGGCCAATAGAATTTTTAATTAGGCTGTAAAATTATAATTAGTGAAAAAAAAAATTATAACGATCGTTCTATTGGGTTTTATGCTTCGATTTGAATTCCACTTTACGATATGTAAATATATTGCTCTAAATGTCTGTGATTAATTGAAATCGAAGACTTGTTTCAATTTTCGCACGAATCTTAAAACTAATTTTATTTATTTAACTAATAATCTAATATTTGACATATGAGTCTCGTAGAACTTTTGGGGTAAATTTTTGATCAACAGAAATAGAAGTGAGAAAATCGAGTGGACAATAAATTATTCAATTTTATACCTTTTCTTCCATTTGTGTTATTGGCTATTAACCCCAAAGCTATTTACCCTGCTCCTCTGCCAAGAGGAAGGCACATATAGTTGCCGAATACATTTGTTTGTCTCGTAAATCATTGCGAAACGAGTGTCGTCTTTAACACCCGCCGAATCTGCTTCCCCTCTTTTGTTCATAAAAAAGAAAAAATTCGTAAAAACGGGAAGAAAGGAAAACGATCGTTATATTACCGAGGTTTCTTTGCGGTCGCAATTTTTTAGGCGACTCGTTACTTGTCGAATGTTAGTCGTGATTTATGTCGCAGCAAAGGAGCGAGTACTTAAATCTTACGATTGTGACGACAATGTCGTTATGTCGATTTTCTTTTGAGGGGCACAAAAATGGTCTTGTACTCGTCAGACAATTGTTTCACATAAAAAAGTTAATCATCATAATAATTAGGAAAAATTAAAATAATACAGTTCCCATCGTTTTCACTAGGCTTTATCACTTCCTATCTTTTTCTATCCTATCCAAAATATTTGAATACCTTTCTATCTCCCGTTTTCCATTTTTTTCTATCCTTAGTTTTAAACTTATTAATTTTCAAGCTTTGAACATGCATAATAATATTTTAAACACAATATTTTGCACATAAATATTATTCTAATCTTACCGCTAACATATGTAATGCTAAAAATCCGCATTTGTGTTGCGAATACCAGTATCACTCATCCAAAAGAGTTCTATCCCAATCTATTCCTTATTTATCTAACTCTTATCTTTTTCAATCTCTGTTAAATTCATAACTTATATCTTCAATTGCATTTATTTCTCGTCTATCCATCTCTATCCCTTTCAATCTCAATAGATTGAATTACTACCGTATTGGAAGTAAGAAGATAGGAAGTCTATCTATTTGAATCTTTTTCCATATTCAGGTGTCCAAATGTATCCTTCCCTATTCACGCCAATCTATTTTTATATACAATAATCTCTTTCCTTTTGAATCTCCATCTTTCTATCTTTCTATATCCTTCGTCTATCTTCGCCAATAATTTCTTATCCCCCATCTATCCAGGCCAATCTTTCTTTACTCTTCGTCTATACACACCTATCTTTTTATATCCCTTTTGCAATCAGTTACAGCATCTGTCTTTTTCAATCCCTACTTTCCTATCCATGTCTATCACTAGTTTAATCATTTGAATCCTTACTTAGCTCTTTCACACGCTTATCCTTTTCAATCTCTACTAATCTATTCATATCTATCCTTTTTAATCCACACCTTTATATCCACATCTAAGAATACATTTAGTAATACTCTTCAAGAGAGATAGGGAAGGATTGAAATTATTATAGGTGGATAGATGTGGATATAAATGTATGGATTGAAAAAGATAGACGCGGCAGTAGTTTGCACAAGGGATAGAAAAAGATTAGCATGGATAGGTAGAGAATAAGGAAAGATTAGCGTGGCTAAGTGGAGGATTGGAAATTATTGGCGTACAGAGATAGATATGGATAGAATAATAAGGATTGAAAAGGATAGGGTTTGGGTAGTATACTTTGTGATAGATAAAAAAAAGTATTAAAGTAATCCAAAAAAGATAGATATAGATAGAAAGATAAAGATTGAAATGGATAGACTTGATATTATACTTCAAGAGCGATAGAGGATTGAAATTATTATACGCGAATAATTGTGAACATAAAGGTATGAATTGAAAAGTTTAGGCGTCCCAGTTGATTGTAAAAAGGATAGAAAAGGATTGAGATGATTGTATTAAGGATAAAAATGTAGTTATTAAAAAGGACCGACTTGGTTATATACTTCAAGAGGGATACGAAAGGATTGAACAGACGATAAAAGGATAGAAATCGATAGAAATGGATAGGAATGGTAAAGATTGAAATGGATAGATTTGGTAGCGTACTTCAAGAGTGGAAGGATTTAAATTATTATATACGAATGGTTGTGGATATAACGGTATGGATTAAAAAGGATACACTTCCTAATGGATTAAAAAAGAGTAGAAAAGGATTAAGATGATTAGATTAAGGATAGACACGGACAGAAAAGTAGTGATTGAAAAGACTTGGTAATACATTTCAAGAGAGATAGGAAAGGATTGAAGAGACTATACAAGGATAGAATGGGAAAGATTGAAATTGATAGACTCGAGAATATACTTCAAGAGAGATAGAGGATTGAAATTATTATACCTGGATAGATGTGGATATAAAGGTACGGATTAAAAAGTATAGGCTTCCTAGTAACTTGTAAAAAGGATAGAAAAGGATTGAGATGAATATATTAAAGATATGGTAGTATACTTAAAGAGAGATAGAAAAAGATTGAAATGAATTATACAAGGATAAATATGAATAGATTAGTAGAGATTGAAAAGAATAAGTTTGTAAAAGAGATAGGTAAGGATTCAAATGATTAGACATGGATAGGAAAATTGGGATTGAAAAAGATAGACGCGGCAGTGGATTGCAAAATGGATAGAAGAAGATTGGCATGGATAGGTGGGGAATAAGGAAAGATTGGCGTGGATAGATGGAGGATAGGAAATTATTGATGAAGATAGACAATGGATACAAAAAGATAGAAATATTGAGATTGAAAACAAAAGAGATTATTGTAGATAAAAATAGATTGGCATGGATAGGGAAGGATACATTTGGATTCATTTTTCTTTTTTATTTCAATCTTGAAGATTGAGAAAGATTCAAATAAATAGACTTTTTATATTTTAATTTCCAGCAGGGATTGAAAGCATTTTTATTAACTACGACTGAAAATGTGGATTAAAATTGGCTGCAACATTGTTTTCAAAGAGCTGTCAAAACAATTCTGCTCTTAATGATTTTCTACTGCATAAATTTCAAGAGAATTATTGACTCGTGCGTGGAGGCCGGTTTGGCTCAAATGGAAAATTACTGTTTTTTAAGCTTCTCTCGAACTTAAATTGTCTGTCAGGAAGGGTCGCGTGATTGGCAGAAAGTCGCCAGGAAAGAAAAAAGATCGGGCATCGCTTCAGCGAAGAGTTCATGAATATTGAACGATGCCTATGGCTTAATAAACTCTTCTGGCGTGCCATGTAATTGTGATAATTCTTTATGTAATTACTCTCCGCGATTTCGTTAAACGATTAGGGCTACAACTTAGTCACAATAGAGGCTTTTTCTCACCTCAGAAAATCGATTTGATCTCCACGCTACAATAATAAACACAATCATATCCAGATTGATTAATTGCACTATTCAACGCGAGATCTATGAAAGTCGTAAAAATTATTTGCTATAAGTATATGCAGTTTATAGTGTTTGCGCAATTTTAGTAACGTTAAGTAAGAAACTTAAGATTGGTTGACAATAACAACTTTACCCAATCGGTTAGAAGCTGTTATTTTATTTATTGATTCTGATAAATGACTGTTTTTACTGTTAAAACTGAAATTTTGTCGATCATAGATTGAATTTAAAGTTAAACTTAAAGATTAAAGATAAATCATAGTTAAGTTAAAGTAGTATTGTTATTGCTTATATCGCTGAAATTTAAACGGGGTAAGAAATATACGAAAACTGAATTAAATATTCGCTGCTGATGGTTCGGCTTATCAAAAACCACTTAAGTCTTTGAAACTGGTATCGAATCCTAGTTTATTATAGTGATATTAATAATAATCGTAGCATCGGCCTTGTAGGTAATGATCCAACATTATAAAATCACATGCCATCGAATAACGATCATCTCTAAGAAAAGGTGCGATCGGGTCTTTATATGTGTAGTAATATAATGCATTTCCGGCACTCAGTCGATAAAATGTCAAGTGAGAGACTTTTAAACGACATCACTTATACCCATTCTTGTTTCGATAAATTGAATTAATGACCTTCGAGACGATTCAAAGTGAAAAAGGATGTATTGTAATTTACTTCATTCTCCAAACATGGTTTTATTTTTAATTGAGAAGTGATTTACTATTAAAAATAGTTCATGGTCATTTGTAAAAGGAGCAATCATAACTTTGAACTTATCTAATCCTCTGATTTATTTTGCAATAATGTTACTTAACATCATTAGATATGTGAGATTACTAACTGTCGATTTGTTAATGTTTTTTTTTTTTTTTTTTTTTCAATTATTTCCTTTCTTTTATTTGTGTCCTTAACTCGTTTGAGTTTATAATTTCATGGTGTCTCTTGAGGTATAATTAAAGAGTGCATTATGGAAATCATGGACTTAAACACGTGTCGGGTCGAACCGAATAATTTCCGGAATTCGAAACCAAATTATAATATTTATCGGACACGAAACGATTGCTTGATCATTAAATCTCGTAATAGTAGGTGATCTTACCTTTCACGGCGATAATGTGCCCTTTTTTTAATTTAATTATATAAAACCATTAATCACTATACATATAACTCTAGATATCAATATCGAGATTTAAAAAGAATAAATACAATTAATTTTTAAGCACTAATTACTTAAAGGGAGGAACAAGTTAATTTATGGATCATTAATGACAGTCTTTAAAACAAAGTCTGGATCTTTGAAATTAAAAAAAAAAAAAAATGTATATATGTTATTTTACATATTTGCCACTGTTTTGAAAAGCAATTAATTTATTTTTGTGTGTGTTATATCAGGAGTAATGAATCAAACATCAACAAGCGAGGGAATCGACGACATTGGATCCCTGTCAGATTTTCGACCCCGCATCTGGTGAAATCACCCCTCGACTAATCGGGCGCGTGCCAGTCGTGGCTAAACACCAAATGCCAGGCAATAACGAGAGAAAATGACAAAAAGGAAGAAAAAAAGTAAAAACAGTGTAAAACCAGGTGCCAGGACGAAATCGTCCTGGTGGATGACACGCGTACGTTTCAAAGGGCCGAGAGACAAAGCGAGATACAAAAGGGGTTCAAGTAGAGAGAGGAAAAGAGAGGGTGAGCAAAAAAAAGTAGAAAGGGAAAGGGTGATAGAAAAATGAGTAAAGAGAGGAGAAGAGGGAAAATATGGGTGTCGATGGGGATGAAAAGGGGTAAGGACGAGTAAAAGTGAATCGACGCTTGCGCTCGTCAACCCCTTCAGTGGCAGACATGCGCTCTTCACTTTCTCCTGCGATTCTTACCCCTTAACCCCTCCTCACTCGACTTTCCACCCACGCCTCAATATTTTGTTCACACCTACCGAAATTATTGTTATCGGCGTCGCGACGCCTTGAGTCTGCGCGTTTTCAGTTTCCTTTATAACTAAGACGTGGAGCTGATGTCGAGTTGAAATTCATTCCGGAATGATTCGAAAAATTTTGGATTGGTTCAGAAATTTCGGAATGAATTTCAATACGGCCTGTTGGAAGTAAAAAGATAGAAAGTCTATTATTTGAATCTTTTTCAATATTCAGGGTTGAAATAGAAAGGAAAAATTAATACAAATGTATCCATCACTAATCTATCTATCTAAATCTATCCTTTTCAATTATAATCTATTTCTATCTCTTTTTAAATCCACAATAATTTCTTTCCTTTCGAATCTCAATATTTCTATTTTTTAGTATCATTCGTCTATTTTCACCGCTAATAATTTCTTATCCTCCACTTAGCCACGCTTATCTTTCCTTATTTTGCAGCTATCCATGCCAATCTTTTTCTTTCCCTTTTGCAATCTACTGCCGGGTTTATATTTTTCAATCCAAACTTTCCTATCCATGCCTATCTTTCGTCTAATCCTTATCTATCTCTCTTGAAGTGTATTTTACCAAGTATTTTACCAAGTATTTCAATCACTAAATTTCTATCTTTTTCTTTTCTTAAACTAATCATCTCAATCCTTTTCTATCCCTTTTACTAGGAAGCCTACCCTTTTCAATACATACCTCTATATTCATATCTATCCACATATAATAATTTCAATCCTCCTCTAACTCTCTTGAAGTATACCATCAAGTCTATCCATTTCAATCTTTATCTATCTTTGTTGGTTCGCTTTAATACTTTTTTATCTATCTCTAAGTATACTACCAAAACCCCATCCTTTTCAATCCGTATTCTTCTATCCATATCTATCCTTGTACGCCAATAATTTCCTATGCCCCACTTAGCCACACTAATCTTTCCTTATTAACTCGCTATCTATGCCAATATTTTTCTATCCTTTTCAATATCTACTAATCTATCCATATCTATCCTTGGACAATCATTTCAATCTCTTTCTATCTCTTTAAGTATAATACCAAGTCTATTCATTTCAATATTTACCGTTCTATTCATCTCTACCCTTTTGTAGTCTTCTTAATCCTTTTCTATCTTTCTTGAAATGTATATCCTATAAATGTCTATCCTTTTCAATCTATAGCTTCAGGATTTAAATAGAAGGGAAACATCAATTCAAATGTATCCATCTCTATCTATGCCCTTCTCTTTCTTTATTCTCAGTCTATCCACACTAATCATTTTCTATCCCTTTCGCATATATATCCCTGTATAATCATTTCAATCATTTTCTATCTCTCTTAAGTGTATCACCAAGTCTATCCTTTCCAATCACTACATTTCTATTAATTTCTATCCTTAATATAATCATCTCAATCCATTTCTATCCTATTATCATCTGTTCAATTCTTTTCTATCCCTCTGGAAGTATATAACTACCAAATTGATCCTTTTCAACAACTATATTTATATCCTTAATACAATCATCTCAATCCTTTTCTATCCTTTTTACAATCAACTATTCGCATATAATAATTTCAATCCTTCCCTATCGCTCTTGAAGTATACTATCAAGTCTCTCCATTTTGATATACGTTAGTGATTTTACTGACAGAGATTGAAAAAGATAAATGATTAATCAAAGGATAGATTGGGATAGAGCTTTTTTGGTTGAGTGATACTGGTTTTTAGAACACAACACCTAATTCCTTCGTTAGCTCAGTGTGAATTTTTCAGTGTTACATGTGTTAGCTTAGAATAATATTTATTTACAAAATATTATATTTAAAATACTATTACGCATTTTCAAAATATGAAAATTAATAAGTTTGAAACTAAGGATAGAAAATGATAGAGAAAATGGATAGAAATTTTTTGGGATGGATAGAAACAGATAGGAAAAGATAGCATTTGATGGATGCAAAGAGGGAAGGGATAGAAAATCTGTATTCTTTTCTATCCATTTCTATCTTTTTACTTCCAACAGGGGAAACTTTCGTCAGGGAGGGAAGACTTTTCAGTAAATTAGTTGGCTTTGAAACAACAGTTTTGGATCTTGAGGATATAGAAGTAAAATTTGTAAGATGCAGCACGAGGATGAGCATGAATATCAACATTAGTAACAGCACGTACGTATGAAGCGTGGATACATATATAGGTACACAAAGAGTAGGTACATATGACCACAAGGTTCGTGTACACAAGACAAGAGACTCGTACGTTAAAAGAACATATGCAGGTTCTCTCGCAGGTGTAGGTACACGAGCGAATGCGTAGGCTCGTTTACTTAGCCAACGCCATACCTGAGTTATTTATCTGTCTTTTGCCCAGCAGCACGAGAATACCTATATACATGCCACAGCACTCCTAGGATAACTACGCGTGGGTCCCGAGTTGTTCAAGGCCTGCTTGCCAGCCTTACCTGCCTCTGTCTGCTATACAGCTATACGATTCGTTCGCCAAGAGTCAAGACTACGCAATACGTGGTGCAAAGTGGAAAAAAAAAGGGAAACAAGCTGAGAAAAAAATATCCCGTCGTCAGCCACCGAGGACATTTCTCGGCTGCTGCGACGCAACGCAACGCCTCGCACTTTTTTTTTATCTCCTGCTCTCTCACTCTCACTCTTATCTGCCTCACTCTTCGCGACGATTCAAACTTTCAATTCAAATCCATATTCTGGTTATTTTTGATTTGATGGTCCAAATGAATGAAATGAATGAAATGAATGAAATGAATCGTTAAAAGTTACATAATAATATATAAAACTCTGATACTACGTATAAAATTGCTCTTTGAATTTCCAAGTTATCGGCGTACAAGTATATCAGGCAGGTGAATTTTTTTTCGATGTAATCTTCGATATTCAAATCGCTATGAGTGAATACGATAAATCATTCGTGACAAGCTTGTACATCATTCGATTATTCGTCAGTGCCTTGTGCGTTTAATGATATGGTGCAATGCGTGGAAAAAAAAGAGGAATTAATTAATCCGGTTTTCTCAGCTGTGCGTTTCAGCGTTAATAAAGATGCCAGCACGGATTGAAAAATGACGTGGAAGCGAGTTTTATAGCATTTGCGAAAAACTGCCATTTTTTGATCATGTAATTTGTTGCAAATGTATTGCACATATTTCAAAAACCAACTGGTTATTGACTAATAAATTGCAAGAAATTATCGAGGGGAGAATTTGACTGAAGGTTCAGACGTCTATTCTGACGAATTTTGTTTGTTTCAATTTTTTTCTTTATATTCACCAAGGAATTAGAAGTCATTTGGTACAGAAAGAGACATCTGTCATTCCAGTCCCATGAGGAGAGAATTATCAATTCTGAATTGAAGAAATAATAGATTAATAATGGATTATTAGACTAATATAACGTTCAATAAATAATTAGAATACGACTGATATTGATATTCATACAATATGTAAATATAATTGGTAGTTTCTGGTAAAAGCCTATATACTTATAGACTGATTTAATCTCACTAATTGTTTTCTAATTTATACTTTCTACTAGATAAGTGAGATAGATCTTTGATTTCCGATACTTGAATTCGCTTAATTTTGAAGAGGCATTGTAAACGCGGTACTCATTGACGTTAACATTCCCGAGATGGTCACATTAGCAAGGCGTGAAGAGATCCCGACACAGAAGTCTTGATTTAATAGTCGATGCCCACACTGAGAGCGTCGTTCCAAAGGAACGACGGACGTAGGTACCTACATATGCTGTATTTGCGGCACGCGTGTGCGGAGGAAACAATTGAACTTTATCCTTCTCTCTCTCTCACTCTCTTCTACATTTTCATCTTCTCTTTTTATCCCCCACCCTCTCTCTCTTTCTCTCTCTCTCTCTCTCTCTCTCTCTCTCTCTCTCTCTTCAAAGCTTAATAAGCATTGCTACCTACATTCCATTTCCGGTGAGCTGACGTCACTTGACAATCCGGCTGCGAAGAGCTCACAGTTTCTATACCCAGTCTAGAGGTACACTTTATATCAAGCTGCACTTCAAATTGTCTTACCTTCTATTTCAATCTCGCAATTTAAACGGAATCCTCCCTTTGATAGACATCTATTTTATTCTGAATGCCAAAAATTGCATGAGAATAAAATTTGCAAGTGCAGGAGTATAGCAGAAGATTTTGAGTTTTCAGGAGAGTAAACATTTTTATTGAAGAATCTTCCGTCAACTAAAATTTAAATTCTCGAAACCAGCCTTGTTCGGAGTAAAAAGATAGAAATGGATAGAAAAGGATAGAGATTTTCTATCCCTCCCAAGTGTACACTTAAGCATCTATCAAACGCAATCTTTTTCTATCATTGTGTGTGTCCATCGTTTTCACTAGGTTCTATCTATTCCTATCTCTTTCTATTCATCTCAAAAAATTTCTATCTATTTTCTCTATCTTTTTCTATCTTTCAGTCTATGTCTTCCAAAAAAATTTAAACATCTTTTTATCTCCCATTTTCAATCTTTTTCTATCCTTAGTATTAGACTTATTAATTTTCATATTTTGAAAATGCGTAATAATATTTTTAATAAAATATTTTGTAGATACATATTATTCTAATTTTACGGCTAACACATGTAACACTGAAAAATCCACATCCACTGTTTAATCCACTGAGCTAACGAAGAAACTAGTATCACTCATCCAAAAAAACTCTATCCCAATCTATCTCTTTTTTAATCATCTCTATCCTTTTCAATCTCTTTGTTAAATCAATAACTTATATCTTAAATCTCATTTATTTCTCTTCTATTCACCTCTATCCCTTTCAATCTCTTCTTCAGTCCAATCACTAACCTATATTGAAATGGATAGACTTGATAGATTAATAGATGATTAGATTAAGGATAAACATGGATAGAAATGTAGTGATTGAAAAGTATAGACTTCATAATACTCTTCAAGAGGGATAGAAAAGGATTGAGAAAGATTATAAAATGATAGAGATCGATATTGGTAAAGATTAAAATGAATAGACTTGATAGTATACTGCAAGAGCGATGAAGGATTTAAATTATTTTACGCGAATAGATGTGGATATAAAGGTATGGATTGAAAAAAGAATAGAAAAGGATTGAGATTATTAGAATAAGGATAAACACGGATAGAAATGTAGTGATTGAAAAGTATAGACTTCATAATACTCTTCAAGAGGGATAGAAAAGGATTGAGAAAGATTATAAAATGATAGAGATCGATATTGGTAAAGATTAAAATGAATAGACTTGATAGTATACTGCAAGAGCGATGAAGGATTTAAATTATTTTACGCGAATAGATGTGGATATAAAGGTATGGATTGAAAAAAGAATAGAAAAGGATTGAGATTATTAGAATAAGGATAAACACGGATAGAAATGTAGTTATTCAAAAGTATAGACTTGGTAATACATTTCAAGAGGGATAGCAAAGGATTGAAAAGTCTATAAAAGGATAGATATGGATAGAATTGTAAAGATTGAAATGGATAAACTTTGGAGTGAACTTAAACAGAGATAGAAAGAGATTGAAATTAGTATACATGGATAGATGTAGACATAAAGGTATGGATTGAAAAGGATAGACTTAGCAGTAGATTGTACAAAGTATAGAAAAGGATTGAGATAACTAGATTAAGGATAATAGGATAGATACAGATAGAACTGTAGTGATTGATAAGGATAGACTTGGTAACAGACTTCAAGAGAGATAGGAAAGAATTGAAATGAATAGACTTGATAGTATACTTTAAGAGAGATAGAAAAAGATTAAAATTATTATAAATGGATAAATTTGGATACAAAGGTATGGATTGAAAAGGATAGGCTTCATAATACTCTTCAAGAGGGATAGAAAAGGATTGAGAAAGACTATAAAATGATGGAGATCGATATTGGTAAAGATTAAAATGAACAGACTTGATAGTATACTGCAAGAGCGATGAAGGATTTAAATTATTTTACGCGAATAGATGTGGATATAAAGGTATGGATTGAAAAAAGAATAGAAAAGGATTGAGATGATTAAATTAAGGATAGACATGGATAGAAAAGTAGTGATTGAAAAGGATAGACTTCGTAATCCACTTCAAGAGAGATAGGTAAGGATTAGAATGGATATACTTGGTAATAAACTTAAAGAGAGATAGAAAAAGATTGAGGTGATTATATGAAGGATAGACATGGATAAAAACGTAGTGATACAAAAAGGATAGGCTTGGCAATGTACTTCAAGAGGGATAGGATGCGAAGGGATTGAACAGACGATAAAAGAATAGAAATTGATAGGAATGCGAAAAATTGAAATAGATATACTTGGTAATAAACATAAAAAGAGATAGAAAAGGATTGAAAAGATAGATATGGATAGATTAGTAGAGATTGAATAGTATAAGCGTGTAAAAGAGATAAGTAAGGATTCTAATGATTAGACCGGGGATAGATATGGTTAGGAAAGTAGGGATTGAAAAAGACAGGCACTGCAATAGATTGCGAAAGGTATAAAAAAAGATTGGCGTTGATAGATCTCTTGTTTAATTATCTCTATCTTTTTCAATCTCTTTGTTAAATCAATAACTTAGATCACTAACATATATTAAAATGGATAGACTTAATAGTATACTTCAAGGGCGATAGAGAAGGATTAAAATTATTATACGCGAATAGATGTCGATATAAAGGTATGGATTGAAAAGTATAGAATTCGCAGTAGATTGAAAAAGAATAGAAAAGGATTGCGATAATTAGATTAAGAATAGACACGGATAGAGGTGAAGGGATTAAAAATACTTGTTATTCACTTCAAGAGAAATAGGAAAGAAATGGATTTTTCCTTTCTGTTCCAATCCTGAAGATTGAAAAAGATTCAAATAGATAGACTTAGTAGTGTACTTAAAGAGAGATAAAACAAGATTGAATTGATTATACAAGGATAGATATGAATAAATTAGTATCTAAAGGTATGGATTGAAAAGGATAGACTTCGTAGTAGATTGAAAAGATAATAGAATGGGGTTGAGATGATTAGATTAAGGATAAATACGGATAGAAATGTAGTGAATTAAAAGTATAGACTTGGTAATACACTTCAAGAGGGATAGAAAAGGATCGAGAAGACTATAAAAGGATAGAGAAGAATAGTTATTCACTTCAAGAGAAATAGGAAAGAAATGGATTTTTCCTTTCTGTTCCAATCCTGAAGATTGAAAAAGATTCAAATAGATAGACTTAGTAGTGTACTTAAAGAGAGATAAAACAAGATTGAATTGATTATACAAGGATAGATATGAATAAATTAGTATCTAAAGGTATGGATTGAAAAGGATAGACTTCGTAGTAGATTGAAAAGATAATAGAATGGGGTTGAGATGATTAGATTAAGGATAAATACGGATAGAAATGTAGTGAATTAAAAGTATAGACTTGGTAATACACTTCAAGAGGGATAGAAAAGGATCGAGAAGACTATAAAAAAAAAAAGAGGGATACACTTCAAGAGAAATAGGAAAGAAATGGATTTTTCCTTTCTGTTCCAATCCTGAAGATTGAAAAAGATTCAAATAGATAGACTTAGTAGTGTACTTAAAGAGAGATAAAACAAGATTGAATTGATTATACAAGGATAGATATGAATAAATTAGTATCTAAAGGTATGGATTGAAAAGGATAGACTTCGTAGTAGATTGAAAAGATAATAGAATGGGGTTGAGATGATTAGATTAAGGATAAATACGGATAGAAATGTAGTGAATTAAAAGTATAGACTTGGTAATACACTTCAAGAGGGATAGAAAAGGATCGAGAAGACTATAAAAGGATAGAGATGAATAAATTAGTATCTAAAGGTATGGATTGAAAAGGATAGACTTCGTAGTAGATTGAAAAGATAATAGAATGGGGTTGAGATGATTAGATTAAGGATAAATACGGATAGAAATGTAGTGAATTAAAAGTATAGACTTGGTAATACACTTCAAGAGGGAAAGAAAAGGATTTTTCCTTTCTGTTCCAATCCTGAAGATTGAAAAAGATTCAAATAGATAGACTTAGTAGTGTACTTAAAGAGAGATAAAACAAGATTGAATTGATTATACAAGGATAGATATGAATAAATTAGTATCTAAAGGTATGGATTGAAAAGGATAGACTTCGTAGTAGATTGAAAAGATAATAGAATGGGGTTGAGATGATTAGATTAAGGATAAATACGGATAGAAATGTAGTGAATTAAAAGTATAGACTTGGTAATACACTTCAAGAGGGATAGAAAAGGATCGAGAAGACTATAAAAGGATAGAGATGGATACTTCAAGAGAAATAGAGAAGGATAAAAATTGTTATACGTGGATAGATGTAGCTATAAAGGTATATGGATTGAATACGGCAGACTTCCCAGTAGATTGTAAAAGGGATAGAAAAGGATTGAAATGATTATACAAAGATAGATTAATAGAGATTGAAAAGGATAAACGTGTAAAAAAGATAAGTAAGGATTCTAATGATTGCAATAGATTGGAAAAGGGATATAAAAAGATTGGTGAGGATAGACGAAGAATAAAGAAATATTGGCGTGGATAGATGAAAGATAGGAAAAATAATTAGCGAATATAGAGAAAAGATACAGAAACATTGAAATATTGAGATTGAAAAGTGGATTAAATTCTTGTAGATAAAAAGAGATATAAATAGATTCCAATCGTGAATATTGAAAAAGATTCAAATAAATAGACTTTCTATTTTTTTACGTCCAACAGGACCAGCCCAGCCGCTCTTAACGTTCTACTTTGGCTTCTTTTCTATTTTTGCAAGATCTCGGTCTGGAGCAAAACTCACCGTTTTCTGCACATTCCCGAGTCCCATTGTTCGCGCCTATGAACGTGATTCGAGTGAGATAGACTCTAAAATTGATAGCGCCCCAGGACAAAGTCACTTAGGAGCGACAAGGAAAACGAGAAACGAGTATGAATAAAGCATTTTATATTTCTGTGTGCTGCACAGTTGCACACATAACAAGCCCTTGTGAAGAAATATGAATGATTGGTCGATGAATTCAGAGAATGAAAAGCAGCCTCGCTCATTAATAGTCTAACAAATCAATTGTCCAGGGAGACAAAGAGGAAAGACGAAAAAGAGAAGGAGAGAATCAATGATAGGAAGAAACACGTTCCCCGTCGCTAATCTCGCGTCTAATCTCGCGGGGAACAAGTGTCTGAGATTTTCCAGTCGATTCGTTCGTCCATTCATCGTCCGGTGCCTACTCGCTCGTTAATAAAGCCGACGAATGTAAGTCAGCCTTAGGTTGGCAGGTACTGACACGACCACAGCTACCTTTGCATATTTATTTCAAGTTCCAACATTCGATCTCGGTCTCTAGAATGTAGAAATTTCTATATTCATACATATATATATATATACTTTGCACCCACGCACTTGTAATCTATGTTTGTCTCTTGCGGAGATCTCAACATTATCTGCTAATGTAACCTTTCCCAGTTACCTAGAAAGATATAAAGGAAAGAGTAAGTTTTGCAAGCTGAACGATTTTAAATTGGAAAATGTCTTGCAAAACTGAGTCTAAAAAAATCTTCCTGCATTTACCGCTTTTCAAACACTGGACACTAATTATACCTTTCTCTCAATCTAGATGGAAATTGATATCAAGAAATCTGTTATCTCACAAACGATCGAGTGTCGATAGGCGTTAAAAGCCATGGCCACGTGTATCGTCTCATGTAAGGCCAGACAGTTGACCGATCAATTAAATCCATTAATTAGAAACTCACTCCGTCATAACCAGCATTATTCTTGCAAACTCTTGTAGTTTCATTACCAAAGCTTCTTTTTTTTCTGTCTAGTTCTTGCATTGAAAAATTTTTTCATAAAGAATATTAAAGCTTAATAGAATATTAAAGCTTAATGGAATATTAAGACTTAATATAGAAATATTGAAAACCGAGACTTGAGTCTCAACTGCGCCTGGCACTGGTTCGAATATTCATACTTTTTCTTTTCATGGCACCTGTAGCTTAAGAATATAAATGTCAAATAGCATATTTTTAGAATGGGCAAAATTTGCAAGCATCAGATAAAGAGATTTGCCACTTGTATAGTGCAATGAAAATTATGAGCATTGGAGATTATAAGGACGGACTGACAGACAGACAAACGCACGCCTCCTTACTCACTTATAAAGTTAATTGAGGGCAAACGTCCACCGCGACTTACTGTCTAAACTGAAAACATTCGTTCCAATAGTCTATCGATTATAGTAACAGGTTTTGAATAAAAAATTGATTTATTATACTTGACATCTTTCTTAATTTATGAAAAAGTCTGTTTCAGTCGGAATTCTGATCAATATTTACTTGATGAGTGCGTAAGCCTGTCTCTCGGTGTCAACGTAAAACAGTTGCTTTTGTTTGATTTGGCAAATTAGAGTACTAAACTTTGCTTTTCACTGGAAAAGTGTCTATCTCAATGTGTAAGTCTCTTAAAAAATTATTAATGTCTGACTAATAATTAGAATATTCGATAGACACAGAGCTCTTTTAATGATTTTCATATTACGGACAGTGATTTATTTGTATCGGAATAATGAAATACTTCTATCTTTTACCGAAAAGCTTCTTCTTGTCTATTATTTGTAAAAGTGTTTTCAAATCGAGGTCAAGTGTTATTATACACTTGACTGGTGATTCCACATCAGAGAATTTCGCATTTCATTAGACAAGAAGAGCACATTTTGAGCATCATTAAAGTCTGGCCAATAATCTATTTTGAATCAATTAGCATGTCAGAAGTTTTAGTAAGACAGCTTTCTAGTAATAGGTCTTGAAATTGTGCATTCTGTCTGTGATAGAATGATAGAAATGTTAACATTTTTATGGAAGGAATTTATATCTGTTTTGAATATAGTTAGAAGGTACTTAATTTAATATTTAATTTAATAGAGATTCTGATTTACTTCTTCAAGTACTATAACCAGCTTCGATGCAGAACAAGAATATTTCACGGACACTGAACACAAGGATCAGTTGCGCGTAGATAAATATCGCGTATTGCACGCGGATAATAATGACTCTTGAGAGAGTAATAAAAAAAAAAAGAGAGAGGTATGGAAAAAAGTATTGGTTACTGTCAATCAGTTATAAATCACTAAAAAGTTACTAAATTTCCTTTCTGTTAAGATTATCGCTAATTCCAAAGTCTGAGAGAACTTTTTTTTAAAGTAGATCTCCTTTTAATATAACTCAAGGTCAGTGACTCTTAATGATTTCAATAGGATTATTCAATTTTCTGAGAAATTTAATAAAGAGTGAAGAGTTTAATCTGCAATATTGTGGCATTAATAAAAAGTAACACGTGTCATAATTTGGGTCGAAGGCAGATAGACTCATAACTGGTGGGAAGCCCTTGTGGACCAGTGACCAGGCGCAATGGGTCACGTCTACTATGGAGATCATTTGTTTCATTGAGAGGACTAGAGGTCTCGTTGTAAAACGGGACAGAGACTCACCAGGGAAGTTCCTCTCTCTCTCTTTTCCTCTCACTGATATACCTCACTCATATAATCAGTCTCAGTCTCTCTAGGTCACTCACACGGGCATCAGGGTGGGATCTTTCGGTGCCACCTGAGTCTTCATTATTCACCAATGCAAATAGATTACCGCCGCATTACCATAATTAGATTCAATATTTGTAGCTCGTCACGCCATTACTATAATTTATCGAGGCATCCCCATCTATTCATCAATTTGTCAGCGCTAAAGACAACTAAAGGTTCTCAGACTATAGTTTTCAACTCTGTATTATTACTTGTATCCTTTCAAAAAGAATTGTCTTTTTTTTTTTGACCTAATACAAGTCTGGTATCATTATGATGCACCCTGTTGGAAGTAAAAAGATAGAAAGTCTATTTGAATCTTTTTCAATCTTCAGGATTGAAATAGAAAGGAAAAATTAATACAAATATATCCATCTCTATCCATGCTAATCTATTTCTATCTCTTTTAATCTACAAGAATTTAATCTACTTCTGAATCTCAATATTTCAATCTTTCTGTATCTTTCGTCTATATTCGCTAATTATTTTTCCTATCCTCCATCTATCCACACCAATATTTCTTTATTCTTCGTCTATCCTCACCAATATTTTTATATCCCTTTTACAATCTGTTACAGCATCTGTCTTTTTCAATCCCTACTTTCCGATCCATGTCTATCACTAGTCTAATCATTAGAATCCTTACTTATCTTTTTTACACGTTTATCCTTTTCAATCTCTATTAATCTATCTTTGTATAATCATTTCAATCCTTTTCTATCCCTTTTACAATATACTGTGAAGTCTGCCCTATTCAATCCATACCTTTATAGCTACATCTATCCACGTATAACAATTTTTATCCTTCTCTATTTCTCTTGAAGTATCCATCTCTATCCTTTTATAGTCTTCTCGATCCTTTTCTATCCCTCTTGAAGTGTATTACCAAGTCTATACTTTTAATTCACTACATTTCTATCTGTATTTATTCTTAATCTAATCATTTCAATCCTATTCTATTATCTTTTCAATTTACTACGAAGTCTATCCTTTTCAATCCATACCTTTAAATACAAATCTATTCATATCTATCCTTGTACAATCAATTCAATCTTATTTTATCCCTCTTTAAGTACACTACTAAGTCTATCTATTTGAATCTATTTGAATCTTTTTCAATCTTCAGGATTGGAACAGAAAGGAAAAATCCACGCCAATCTTTGCTTATTCTCTGTCTATCCACACCAATCTTCTTATATCCCTTTTGCAATACATATATTGTAATGCCTATCTTTTTCAAGCCCTACATTTCTATCCATGTCTATCCCTGATCTAATAATTAGAATTCTTACTTATCTCTTTTACAAGCTTATCCTTTTCAATCTCTACTAATCTATCCATTTTTCAATCCATACCTCCGTATCCACATCTATCCACATATAATTTAAATCATTCTCTAACTCTCTGGAAGTATACTACCAAGTCTATCCATTTCAATCTTTATCCGTTTATCTTTTTTTTCATTCCTTTCCTATCTCTCTTGAAGCGAATAACAAGTATTTTTAATCCCTTCATTTCTATCCGTGTTTATCCTTAATCTAATCATCGCAATCCTTTTCTATTCTTTTTCAATCTACTGCGAATTCTATACTTTTCAATCCATACCTTTATATCGACATCTATTCGCGTATAATAATTTTAATCCTCCTCTATCGCTCTTGAAGTATACTATCAATTCTATCCATTTTAATACATGTTGGTCATCTAAGTTGTTGATTTAACAAAGAGATTGAAAAAGATAAAGATAATTAAACAAGAGATCTATGAACGCTAATCTTTTTTTATACCTTTCGCAATCTATTGCAGTGCCTGTCTTTTTCAATCCCTACTTTCCTATCCATGTCTATCCCCGGTCTAATCATTAAAATCCTTATTTATCTCTTTTACACGCTTATACTTTTCAATCTCCACTAATTTATCCATATCTATTCTTGTATAGTCTATTCAATCCTTTTCTATCTCTTTTTATGTTTATTACCAAGTATATCTATTTCAATTTTTCGCATTCCTATCAATTTCTATTCTTTTATCGTCTGTTCAAACCCTTCGCATCCTATCCCTCTTGAAGTACATTGCCAAGCCTATCCTTTTCGATCATTACGTTTTTATCCATGTCTATCCTTCACATAATCACCTCAATCTTTTTCTATCCTTTTAAAATGTGCTAGGAAGCCTATCCTTTCCAATCCGTACCTTTATATTCATATCTATCCAGTTATAATCATTTCAATCCGTGCCTATCTCTCTTGAAGTGGATTACGAAGTCTATCCTTTTCAATCACTACTTTTCTATCCATGGCTATCCTTAATCTAATCATCTCAATCCTTTTCTATCCCATTTACAATTTACTGGGAATCCTGTCCTTTTTAATCCATACCCAGTGGGCAAAAAATTGAAAGCCGTTTTTAGAACGTTCTAAAAACGTCCCAAAAACGTCCTATCTCAGGCTAAAAAACGTTCAATGTTCCAAATACGTCCTAAAAACGTCTTTGGAACATTAAACGTTTTTTGGCCTGACATAGGACGTTCTTAGGACATTCTAAAAACATCTTTCAATTTTTTGCCCACTGGGTACCTTTATATCTACATCTATCCACGTATAATAATTTTTATTCTTTTCTATTTCTCTTGACGTATCCAAGTCTATCCATTTTAACCTTTACCAATATCCATCTCTATCCTTTTATAGTCTTTTCAATCCTTTGCTATTCCTCTGGAAGAGTATTAACAATCCTTTCCTATCCTATCCCTCTTGAAGTACATTATCAAGCCTATCCTTTCTAATCCATTCCTTTATATCCACATCTATCAATCCTTCTCTATCTCCCTTGAAGTATACTATCTAGTCTATCCATTTCAATCTTTATCTTTCTATCTATATCTATCTTTGGTGGATCACTTTAAAACTTTATTATGTCTCTTGCAGTGTACTACCAAAACCCAATCCTTTTCAATCCTTTTTCATAGATATTACTTACAATAATAATTAAAATGTATAAGTTTCATTATTGAAAATTATTAAAGAAATTCAAATTGCGAAAAGAGACACAACAGTGTTATGGTATAAAAAATTGAAATGATTGTACAAGGATAGATATGGGTAGAGTACTACAAAAAATGAATAAGTTTAAAACTAAGGATAGAAAAAGATTGAAAATAGGGGACAGAAAGATATTCAAATTTTTTTTGGAAGGATTGAAAGAGATAAGAAAATATATAGAGTCTAGTGAATACGATGAATACACAAAAAGATGGAAAAAGATAGCGATTGATGAATCCTTTTCTATCTTTTTACTTCTAACAGAGAAGCAGGAAAAAACGCAGCACTTTCAGTATTAAAGCGCTAGTTTACAGTCTTCCTCGGTAAAAATAAGAAGTAATCGACGCTCATTCGCAAAGATTATTTCTCGGCAATGTAAACATTATTAAGTGTCGATACTCTCTTATTAGCGGCTATTCTTCTCAGATTACTGGCCTACCAGGATCTACTTATAAAATTGCTGTCTAATTCTAGTTATTTCTGTTTGGAAGATGTAATCTTTGAAGAGTAAATTTCTTCGACAAATAGAAAACAGGTAGTCTTTCAAAGTGGCGTAATATGAAACATTGGTAGAAAAATAGTAGAAAATAGAAAAACACTCGATCATCGTACATTCCACACGCTACGCACCCCTATGACGGTACATAAAAGTGCAAAGAAACACTAAAAACGAGGGGAAAGGCATCCATTCTCTATCCTACTGTTGCAGCCGCTAATACGGCTGGACAACAATGCAGACTCGTCCACATTGCACGCGTCCGACCGCTAATTCTTCACGTTTTTCCCCCTCAATTCTACTGCCGCCCTGAAATTGGATTTTAGGAAGCTGCTTCTATTTTTTGCCAAATCTCTCTTCTTTACTTCCGTCCCTCCCGCAGAGAACACTCAATACAGATTTCAATCCAATAAAATTCATTTCAATCCTGCAATATATATCATTTTCATTCGTGGACAAGAATTGACGAACTTTAAGTCCGAAAATTAGATAATGATGAATTAAATGAATATGAATTCTGCAATAAACGACCCTGGCGGAAGATTCGAATAGAAAAAAATGTATCCTTTTCAATCAATTTCATTCCGGAATTTGTATCCGAAGCAAACAGTTTCATTCCGATCTTATCCGAAGTTCGATCAAAGATTCCTATCCTAATCAATCCGAGGTCGATCTAAGGATTCCTATCCGATTTAATCCGAAATGAAAAAGAGGATTCTAATTCGACCTAATGCGAGGTCTATCCTCGATTTCTATCCGACTGAATCCGAGGTTAAAGGAAGAATTTCAATCCGAATAAAACCGATCTAATCCGAAGTCAAAGAAAGGATTTCAATCCGAATGAATCAGATCTAATCCGAAGTTTAAGGAAGGATTCGAATCTAAAGTGAAGGATGCTGTTCAGTGACATATTTGCACTTACATTTTTTAAAATTAAAATTTTATTTTTAAGTGATTAGTCACAAATTTTTCGGATTCATTCGGATTGGAAAGGATAGAAAATAAGTTCGGATTCATTCAGATTGGGATAACGGATTGAAAAGTGTGTACGGATTGAATATCGGATTAATTCGGACTGAAATTTTTGTTGGTTACGGATTGAAAAGGATTGAAAGTATTTCGGAATTTTATCGGATTCATTCGGATTGGAAATCAGATTGAAAAGGATTGAAACTTTGTTCTGATTAGAATCGGATTCATTCGGTTTTATATCGGTTTAAAGTCGGATTCATTCCGATTCAATTTTGTAGAGACTGACGGATTGGAAAGGATTACAAAGGAATAAAAAATCTTTTTTGATGAGGCTCGGATTCATTCGGATTGACCGTTCGGATTGAAATGTGAGATCGGTTTAGTTTCGGATTCAATCGGACTGGAAAGAATAGAAAATAAGTTCGGATTGATTTCGGATTCATTCGGATTAAAGCTACGGATTAGAAAGGATTGAAAGTAGTTCGCATTGATTTCGGATTAATTAGGATTGAGGGCACGAATTGAAAAGGATTGAACGGTAACTTCAGTTTAGAACTACGGATAAAAAAGGATTAAAATTCGTTCGGATTGATTCGGATTGGGATAACGGATTGAAAAGTGTGTACGGATTGAATATTTCGGAATTTTATTGGATTCATTCAGATTGGAAATCAGATTGAAAAGGATTGAAACTTTGTACGGATTAGAATCGGATTGATTCGGTTTGGTATCGGATTCATTCGGTTTAAAGTCGGATTCATTCGGATTCAAATTTGTACAGACGGACGGATTGGAAAGGATTAAAAAGGAATAAAAAATCTTTTTTGATAAGGCTCGGATTCATACGGATTGACCGTTCGGTTTGAAATGTGAGATCGGTTTAATTTCGGATTCAATCGGATTAGACGTACGGATTGAAAAGTGTGTTCGGATACATTTGGATTGGAAGTACGGATTAAAAAATGTATTACTTCCGCCAGGGGAGAGAAGGAATAAGAAATGAAAAAAAAAAAAAAAAATGAAAATAAGTAAATAAGAGAGGAATGGCCGTAGAGTACGTAAGAATCTGCATAAGCAATGCGGGAAGTAAGTCGATCGGTGCATCGATAAAATTGAGAATGCACACTACACGCGCTCTCGGGCTTTTAATGAATGAACGACGTCTGGTGAATGTGAAAAGGCGAAAAAGGGGAAAGGGGAGGGTGTACAGTATAGTGTACACTATACACTTAATACAGTATAAAATTATACAATATATACACGAGTAGAGTCCGGATAGTGTGGCCGAGCTGAGATCTACATAATGTTTATTATGCTAACCTAGGCCAACGCGCTTGCATCAACAAGTGTTATATTATCATTCAAATAAAATGTTTTAATCTGCATACGCTTTATCGCCCTCTGCCGCATGCGGAATGTACACGCGGCACGAGACAAGCGAACCTCCACACGCCAAAGGGCGCACGCATGTGCAATACATGCCCAATGCCCATACATGCCCGGCCCCAACCAACAGACCACGGACATTAATGATGGTCAAGGTCGCCGAAGAGGAATGCGCAATATAGCACATCTAATCATCTCAATGTTTACATCCTTAATCTTGATTGAGCTCTAAAGATCTCAAGTCATATCAACTTCGCTAACTTTATCCACTTTATGGATGTTTTTATGAAAGTCAAGAATTCGCCACTTTAGACTAATTGCCATTGTTGAAAGTAAAAGGATACAAAAGGATTGAAGTTATTGGATAGAAAAGGATAGATTTTTTATCCATCCCAAGTGTACACTTTGCATCCATCAAAAGCTATCTTTTTTTTATCTTTGTGTGTATCCATCTATATCTTTTCTTATCTCTTTCAATCCTTCCCTAGAAAGTTGAATTTTCTCTATCTTTTTCTATCCTTCAGTTTATCTCTTCTAAACAAAATTTGAATATCTCTCTGTCTCCAATTTTCAATCTTTTTCTATCCTTAGTCTTAAACTTATTCATTTTTTGTACTATACTCTTTTAATCTTTAATCTTTTTGTAAGATCCGCTCTTCTCTATCTCATAGATATTACTTAAAATAATAATTAAATGTATAAGTTTCATCATTTTAAACTTTAAAATAAATTCAAATTGCGAAAAGAGACACACACAATAGTGTTATGATATAAAAAGATTGAAATGGATTGGAAAGGATAGGCTTGCTAATGTACTTCAAGAGGGATAAGATAGGAATGGTTAAAATTGAAATAGATATACTTGGTACTAAATTTAAAGATAGATAGAAAAGGATTTAAAAGACTATACGAGGATAGATATGGTTAGATTAGTAGAGATTGAAAAGGATCAGCGTGTAAAAGAGATAAGTAAGGATTCTAATGATTAGACCAGGAGACATGGATAGGAAAGTAGGGATTGAAAAAGATAGGCGCGGCAATATATTGCAAAAGGGATATAAAAAGATTGGTGTGGATTGACGGAGAATAAACAAAGATTAGCGTGGATAGATTCATTTTTTCTTTCTATTTCAATCCTGAAGATTGAAAAAGATTCAAATACATTCAAATGAATAGACTTAGTACTGAAATTACAGAGAGATAAAAAAATATTGAAATGATTATACAAGGATGGATATGAATAGATTAGTAGAGATTGAAAAGGATGATCCTGTAAAAGAGATCGATAAGGATTCAAATGAGACCAGGGATAGACATGGATAGAAAAGTAGGGATTGCAAAAGATAGGCGCTGCAATAGATTGCGAAAGGTATATACAAAGATTGGCGTGGATAGATCCCTTGTTTAATCATCTCTATCTTTTTCAATATCTTTGTTAAATCAATAACTTATATCTTAAATCTGGTTTATTTCTCGTCTATCCATCTCTATCCCTTTCAATCACTTTGTCAGTATAGTCGCTAACCTCTATTGAAAAGGATAGACTTGGTAATTCACTTCAAGAGGGATAGCAAAGGATTGAAAAGACTATATAAGGATAGAGATAGATATTAGTAAAGATTAAAATGGATAAACTTTATAGTGTACTTAAACAGAGGTAGAAAGAGATTGAAATGATTATACAAGGATAGATATGGATAAATTAGTAGACATTGAAAAGGATAATTGTGTAAAAGAGATAGTTAAGAATTCAAATGATTAGATAAAAGGTAGACATGGTTAGGAAAGTTGGGATTTAGATATAAAGGTATGGATTGAATAGGACAGGCTTCCCAGTAGATTGTAAAAGGGATAGAAAAGGATTGAGATGATTAAATTAAGGATAGACATGGATAGAATAGTAGTGATTGAATAGGATAGACTTCGTAATACACTTCAAGAAAGATAGGTAAGGATTTGAATGGATAAACTTGGTAATAAACTTAAAAAGAGATAGAAAAGGATTGTAATGATTATATAAAGATTGACATGGATATGAAAGTAGGGACTGAAAAAGATAGGCGCTGCGATAGATTGTGAAAGGGATATAAAAAGATTGGTGTGTATAGACGGAGAATAAAGAAAGATTATCGTGGATAGATGGAGGATTGGAAAGTATAGGCTTCCTAGTAGATTGTAAAATAATAGAAAAAGATTGAGATGAATATATTAAGGATAGACATTGATAAAAAGTGCAGTGATTGAAAAGAATAGGCTTGGTACTGTACTTGAAGAAGGATAGGATAGGAAAGGAATGAACAGACGATAAAAGAATAGAAATTGATGGGAATGGTAAAGATTGAAATGGATAGACTTGGTAGTATACTTAAAGAGAGATAGAAAAAGATTGAAATGAGTATACAAGGATAGATATGGATAGAAAAGTAGAGATTGAAAAAGATAGGCAGTGCAATAGATTTCAAAAGGGATATAAAAACATTGGTGTGGATAGACGGAGGATAAAGAAAGATTTACATGGATAAATAGAGAATAGGAAATTATTGGCCAAGATAAACGAAGGATACAGAAAGATAGAAAAATATTGAGATTGAAAAAGTGGATTAGATTCTTGTAGATTAAAAGAGATAGAAATAGATTGGCATGGATAGAGATGGATACATTCGTATTCATTTTTTCTTTCTATTTCTCTCCTGAAGATTGAAAAAGATTCAAATAGATATACTTTCTATCTTTATACCTTGACCAGGGCTGTCCTAGTCCCGTTCAGAACTCCGTTAAGATAATCAAGAACGATTATACCAGTCGCGTGTTTATCGAATACTTTCCATTATTTTTCTTGGTTATTAAAATCTATTCGTTACGCGCTATGTCACGCTTTATAATGTCAGGTAGGTAGGGTACACACGCAAACTCGTGCAGATTTTCAGAGATTTACAATTATAGTCAGACTTCAAGTGTCAAGGTTGTTTAGTTCAGTTTCTGTTTAAGAATTATAATGTACAGTTAAGGATATTACATTATCATCAGAGAATGTTTTTTTCGGTTACTTTTGCGTAGGAAAAGAAAATACATAAAATGTTCGATCGAATGGGGTGTTTGAACTTTATAGTTACGAGCTAGGGTCCGAATCTCTATATCTACCTCTCCACGCGGAAATTTGCATCACATTTACATCCGATTGTGACTGCATGGGTATCCGACAGACTGGAAGTGGCCAGCATCAGGGGACGTGGGTTAACGGGCAAAAGGTACGAAGGGCAAGGGTCAGGGTCGTAGGTGCACTTACGTTCGAAATGGTCGTTACCTTCAATTTACGATTAGATTGACGCGTCAATATTTACAATCACACTGCTTCTATAATCTCTAAATAAAAGCTATCGTAGACAATAGTTAAATACAGTTTTTTTGTTTGTTTATATTTCTCTTTTGTGCCGGAAAAGAAATGATATCTACATTTTACCAAAGAGAGCCTTGCTTTAAATGCAAAATACTTTGGAATGAAATTTAGATTTTATATTTCGAATGAGAATCAAAGCAGTGTTGCGTAAAGAGACTCATCCTATCAATTTGTGACCATATCATATATAACTTTGCCATTATCGCTGCCACTTATGCGGGCTCGACTACCAGTTTCTCTTATCAAACCAATGCAAATCGAGTGCTTCTGATTCTCTTGCAAGTGGCGACCTTTTAAGGACAATTTGCTAAAGTAAATAAAACCCCTACGATGTAGTTAAAATTGCCGGCGAGTAAAAGGGCTGAGAAATATTTTAAAATCTAAGTTTTGCAAAAAGATGCAATTGCGTTTTCGTCATTGGTTCTTGCACTTTCTCTGTACATGGCTACATGTGTTTGAGTTGAGTGTGCTTCTAGCCTCGAACGAGCGACAATACAATTAAGCATACTCGCGTTCCCTTCACCTTAACGCCAAGCAATTAAGCAAGAAATTTGCAACCCGCAGCAACAGCAGTCGCTGAGTTATAAATTCTAGAAGGAAGGAAGGAAGGAAGGAAGAAAGAGTGAGATAGAAATAAAGCGAGATAAATGTAAGCAAAAACTTGCTAAAGTGAGAAGGAGAGAGAGAGAGAGAGAGAGAGAGAGAGAGAGTAAGAGTGCAGATATAATATAAATTATAAACGAAGCTCGAGGCAATCGTTAGCGACGTTCAAAGAGTCCTCGTCTTCTTTGATGGCATCTGCGTTACGCCTTATGTTCTACCATAGAATGTCTTTCGTAGGCGTTTGTAATGTTTGTATGCTCACAACGTGTTTCACCACTTGCGAGAAAGGCGAGTAACATAGCTCGTTTAATTGCCTTCTGTCAGTACCCACAATATAAGGTCCTCATTTGCAGAAGCTGAATCTGAATATTTAAAACATCAACTGTGAATTTATTTCTCTTTTAATCGACTCCAGCATCAGCCTGAAGCAGACTTATATTGCACCCGTCAGTTTTAGGAAATCACTCAGTCATTTTTTGCACTTTTCACCATTTCGGTGAAAAGAATCAGGGTAGAATAGAATTTCACGCTATAACGAGTTGTTCGAGATTCTGCTTTAAGCGAAAAACGTCAAATCATGCCAGCGCGTGCCAGTAGTGAAACTGAACCCATTGGTCCATTAATAAGATTAATCTTGTCCGGACTGTAAAAAATTCCTTACAAAGCAGAAATGTCTATATGTAATGTCCAGAAAATCGTCGTTCAGACTATCTTTTTGTAATTCCATCAAGACAGGTGTCATTTAATAGAACTTTTGTAATCCCTTTTACAATTTTGGACGTTAGTCTTCGAGCCTGATTCGATCACGGAGAATTTCTCTCCGGTTTTTGAGGCGATTTTTCGGCACAGGACAGGATCCGATCGCAGCCTTTGTAGAGACCCGTCACAATGTAGCATTGTGAGCGATCCATAGTCTTGGTTTTTGTTCGCGTTGTTGCTCTCGTGAGCAGCCCTGGCCAGAGCAAACCCATGGGGTCTTGTACACGGGGATGCGATGGGGTCCAGAGCCAGCTGTCCACAAGTCTCAGCTCGGATTCCGAATATGGGGGACATCCAGGGCCCTGATAAACGAAGGGTGTCGATCCCTCCTTTCGATCCGAGGACTTGAGGCCCTTTGAATCTCCGCTCTGACATTCCGTCTGTCGCTCGTTCATTGACGCAAACATCGCACGCGCTAAACGCTGATTATCTCTTCTTTACTACGTCTTCATCTCACTCCATCTATCCCTACAATTCAAAGATAAACACTTCCTTTTTATGAAATGCTTCACCCAAAGAGATCTCTTCAATAAATATCTGATCTGAACTCCTCAAGTTCCATAAATTTATCAAATACAATACAATTTGTAGATGTAGATTAGGATCTACAGTTGGACTGTAGGATCTACGGAAGTTGGTATTAAATCTAGTTTTAAGAGATGTCATATTTCCTTCTATTCTGCATGCTGCTCATTAATTATTGTGCCGACCGCGAAAGAAAGGAAACGAGGAATTATGGAACTACCTTTAACCATGTATCTCCTCACTATGAAGCCACTTAAGATTCAAGAATATTTTTTTCCCGTTATGAATGGAAACACCACACCTTTCCCTTGTTATCATAGCATGTGGTAAAATGATGTCTGAAATACCGCTGATAGGAAATTGAGTTGTTTCCAGATTTCGAAAGTATGAATTCAAGTCTGGATAGATAATTCAAGCCTGGATAGAGAATTCAAGATTCTGGATAGAGAAGATTCGAGTAACTGCAAGGAGGTGCGGTTTGATGATAAATGATTCGCTGAAACGTAAAGGGTCTCGATAATTCCTGGCGTCACGATAGAGCCTGTGATACTTCCTCCTGGCAGGGATGCAAGGTGAGGAGTGTTGAGGTCGAGGTCCTTTCTCAAGTCTGAATCTGAACTGACCAGTGACCGGTAACCAGCATCCAGTGACCAGGCGGAAAGGGAAAAGGGGGAGTCAAGGGGGATACAAGGGGGAGGCGAACCAACTCCCTAACTCCCGAAGGCTAGAACTCCTAGGGAATCCGGGCGAAACCGGTCGAGTCAGATCGAGAGCACCCGCTGGCGAGTCAGTCGAGGCTGCTGACTATTTTCTACCTGGTCTTCTGCTTCCTTCTCACTCTTTCTCCACGTTCCGAAAACTAACACCGCAATTCTGATCTGGCTTTGACTTTCACTCGATCTTACCACATTAAATAAATCTCGAAAATCTCTCCCAAATCAAATAATTCGATAAATAATTAAACACAAAGTCAAGGTAGAGGTAGGGAGGGAGGGTGACTTTTAATGAGTGTTTGCTTGACCGGGTTAAGGTAACAGATACCTGAGATGCGATTAGCATTTGTAAATATAATTTGTGAGTATAATTAAGGTCGATCGATCGCATACAGGTTAATTCAACCAGGTCCTCATACAGGCTATATGAGGACTCGGTGAATTTATCTTTCTAATTGTGAAATGCAATACTCATCCTTTCAGAAGAAAAAAAGTCGACTTGCAAAGTTAACTGATGACTCGAGCGTGGAGAAACGTGATTGTTGGGTCATAGCGATGACGTATTACCAGCAGATGAGAAGGCGTCACCCGTTTTCATCCCAAGAGTTACAAGACGACAATCAATCGTCCAATCGATCTGTCACCATTAGACTCTCACTGGATTTCTATTTTCCTACCTACCCTCGACCTAATTGTCAGAGGGAGAGGTAGCTTTTGCAAATTTTAAACGGAGACACCAGGATATGGTATATCCTTGTACCGTTTTGGTAAGAATCGTCGTAAAACGTAAGAATAAAAAGACGTTGAGGATTTCACATGAAAGAAGTTCAAAAGAAGCGACTGGAGTCTACGATAGCAGATGAGCCCGTTTTAGAGTGAAAAGGTCCACCGGAGCAAGGGGTACAGAAAACGAGTCTCCCCGTACGAGCCTTAAGGTGAGACAAGGTGAGACGAAGCGAGGCAAGGAAATGAGATGAGTCGAGGTGAACCGAGGCCAGAGCGAAGGTGAGGTCAGAGGGATATATAATCCTTCGACTCTGGTACCCAGCACGATTCTTTTCGGATGCTGCGAAGATCCAAGCTGTATTCTAATGATCATGGAATTCTGCTTTTCAAAGTTCCTGTCTCTCTTCTTCCTTCCACGTAACTCGGTGGCTCAGACGGCATTTTTTACTGCCTATTCACGACCTCTTGCTGCGAAAAAGTATCCTGAATGTACAATATATATATTCTATACTTTGCTGCGATCAGAACACTTGTTATCATAGTTCATAACACAAAATAACCCAGGGGGGTGATTACGTAACTTCACTTCACTTCACTCTCACCTCACCTCACCTCACTCTCGCCTCCCTTCAATTTTTTGTCTAAGTTCACGGCTTTTAATTTTGACATTTCAAAATTTACCTATGACTATGATTAGGTTCTGAGATTTAAATCAGTCGTCGAATCTTCAATGGACTATTTTTCTTAGATTTATGCATAGGAATAGAGAATTTGCTCGCGGGGAATAAAAGGAAAAAGTCACCAAAGGAAATCAAGTTGGTTTATTATAATTTTTAATACTAGAATATACTTATAAGAAGACTAATATAAAAATTCAATTTCTTCATTTTACACAACAAATATTAATTTTTTAATTATTTCCCTCTCTATAATTAATCAATTGTTAACTAGAGCTATGCGTACAGAGACAGAAAATACCTAAATCTAATATTTTTCCAGTAAAATGAAAATACTAAATTTTGAAGATAGATTTTGAATTGTTCGTTTTCTGCAAAAAGTATCGAAATTAAATATTTTTTCGGTCTGTATGCAGTCTTATATTTGAAAAAAGATTAGCGCTACAGAAGTAAAAAATATTTATCTATAGTTTTCGTTAAGTAACATAGAGAATGGAATTTTAAGCATAACAATTGGGTCTAAAGACCTAAAAGTTACTTAAAATAGATTAAAATTAACCCAATCATCCATTTCAGAGCTTTTTTTTTGATGAAGCCATCAAGTTGGTAGTCAACCTATTGGATCATCCGCAAACTCGCTTTCATCTGGGCAGCAAATTTGAAAACAATCTCCAGACTATTTTCGTTTTCAAAAAGAATATTAAGACAGAGAAAAAAATTATAAAATTATAAAATTGTAAAGGATTATAAAGTAATTTTAAGGAATTTCACTATATATTTTGTAGAATTTTAAGTAATTTGTGAAACTTTTAGACATTTTACGAAATTTCATTGAATTTTAAGGTATTTTAATGAGATTTCACGGTATTGAGATGAATTTTATGAGATTTTAAATGATTTTACGAAATTGCACGGAATTTTAAGTAATTTTCAGAGATTTTACAAAGTTTTGCAGGATATTAAGTTATTTTAACGACTTAAGGGTTTTGTAGTGATTAAGGAGATTTCATTGGATTTTCAGGAATGTCAAGGGATTTCATGGGATTTTAAGTAATTTTATGGAAAATGATGATATTTTGTGAGATTCTAAGTAGTTTTAAGCAACTTTAAGATATTTTATGAGATATTAATTAATCTGAATAACATTTACTTCCAGAAATTTTTAAGTATTCAGTGAGATTATATTGGATTTTAAAGAATTTTAAAGAATTTAACGAAATTTCATTGACTTTTCGTTAATCTTAAGAGATATAATGAGACTTTATGAGATTTTAATGGTGTTTTCAAGAATTTTAAGGAATTTGATGAAATTTCATAGGATTTTAAATAACTTTAAGGGATTTTTCCATATTTTATGGAATTTTAATTGATTCTTATGGATTTCAAGATGTTTTATAAAATATTAAGTAATTTTAAGAGATTTAATAAAACTTTATGGGACTTTGAGATGTAATTTTAAAAAATAGCAAGTGAATTTACGAAATTTAAAAGAATTTCAACAAAATATTGAAGGATAATAAAGACGACGACTATTTAAATCTTAGAACCTACACTCTAAAATTGAATCAGTCAAAACTGACTGATTCAAACAGTCCGGATTCGACGACTGACATATCAGTCACTTTGACTGTTCAAAACAGTCATTTCAAGTGACTGATGAAATCAGAATTGATTTAATCAGTCGTTTTAATTTATTTAATGTTTATTTAATGCTTTGATTAATGTGATCAGTCACTCTAATTAATTCAATCAGTAATTTTGACTGTTGAAATCGCTCATTTTTATTAACTTAATCAGTCATTTGAAGTGTTGAATAATATAGAAGAATTTAATGGTACATATTAATTTAAAGAATAATTATAGTACATACTTATATATACACATATTTATTAAATCCACGAACACTTAAAAACAGTAAGGTTACACTCTGGTTACACTTTTTAAAATATTTACTTAAAATATATAAATATTTCCTGAATATACACTTAAAGATTTAAGGTTACACATTCTTAAATATTCTTAAGGTGGAATCGCCTGAAATCGCGTTTTAATCGCGTTTTAATCACCAAAAATTAAAAGAGAGCGCGACAAACGTACTCTCTAAAATTGAATCAGTCAAATTCCACTGATTTTCAGTGACTCTTTTCTCAGGATTTTAATCAGTGAAAATTCACTGAGAATCAGTTAAAAGTCACTGAAATTTTCAGTAATCGTTACTAAACTACTAAAAATTTCAGTGACTTTTCACTGATTTCCAGTGGATTATTCACTGATTTAAATCGTGAGAAAAGAGTCACTGAAAATCAGTGGAATTTGACAGGTAATCAGTTAAATTTCACTGATTCAAGTTTAGAGAGTGTATTGCTTGCTGTCAGCTACTGAAAATCAATCAATTTTATTGACTATCAATCAGTCGTTTGAGGTGACTGATTGGATCAGTCAAAAACGATTGATTTGTCAGTCAAAACATACTTGACTAATTGAATCAGTCAAATTTTGACTGATTTAAATCTCAGAAGCTAATCATAAGTCTAACCTCGTGTTTTCTAATGTCATAGGTATATTTTGAAACGTCAAAATTAAAAGCCGTGAATTTAGACAAAAAATTGAAGGGAGGCGAGAGTGAGGTGAGGTGAGGTCTGTATGATTTGTTTTGAAGAGGATGCAATTCCCTTTTGCTCTGTTTTGTAGCTTGTTTGAAGAACAATAAATTGTTAGGATCGGCTACCGATGTTCCACGTGGATGAAGGCCGAAGGTGCTCTCGCAGCGGGAGAGCTATCTCAAATATGAGAGCTAAAGCCTTCGATATGCAACACTCTGTTGCGAGTGAAACACTAATACCAAATAGAAAACAGTTTATAATCCCCAGAAGTTAAGATCCTCCGACAATGGGTCCTGCAGAGCGTAATAAGGGGCGCTTACAGGATTACACAAGCGGCAGGTAAACGCATTTTCAGTATTACCTGAATGCGATTGACGGCCCTAATGGCCTTGCTGGTATATCAGCTCAGCTCGTGTGAACCGAGTTGAGTTTAAATAACATGTCCATCAATAAACATTCGGAAACAATTGATTCTTCAATCCGAGACTAAATCGAAATTCATATTCAATATGAACTAATTTACCTCAGCTAATGAACTGCAACTAATGAATCTCAACTAATTTATCAGCTCATGTTATAATTCCAAATTGTAGAGAGCAAAAAACATTTAGACACATCAGTTTTTTCGAAGAGCCTCTTTGTTTAATCAGCTTTATGCATAGTGTTTAGACAGTCGGAATTCAAACTAAAATACAGAAGGTGATAAATAGTTACGTAAAATAAACTGATAAAACTTCTGGAACACAGAAGTTAGGAATGTGACTAACATTTGGTTTAGAGAGTATGAGTTTAGAGTTTTTTGTGGAAATTCAGGCATTGGAATTAATATGATAATGTGGATTGAGACGTTAAGGAAGCGATCAAAGTTTATATCAACGAGGTCTATTGTGATTGATTCTGATCGATAGGCACACGGCATCCCTTCTCCGATTAGTAGGTGAATGTCGTTTAACCGTTAAGTACGACGTTTGAAAAGGTAATAGTGGCAATTATCGTGTTAGTAGTCGCCTTAAGAAAACCCTTTCTCCATATAATTATTATTATAGACGAAAACCAATAAGTGAGAGTAACTCGCTCCTGACATCATATATCATATAATATATGTGGTTTGATTAATTTTCTAATCTTCTCAGAGTTCATTAACCCTTTGATATCCTAAAGTAATTTGATCGACTTTCTTTAGAAGGTAATAGTGACCTCCTTTCAACAAAATTTGTTACCCACTTCGACCCTGGTGTCCTTCCGAATTTGAATTTTTTCCTCGCTTCCAGCGGAAATCCTGTTTTGGAATCAAGTTTTCGTTGAGTTGCAGCTTCCTCAAACGGTCCAGAGTGGCAGTTGCGAGAGGGTTTGTCGATATTCGTTGCTAGCCAACGGTCAGGGTTTTGTCTTTTTCGTCTTGTCTCTCGTCAAACGACTGGACACCTGAGGTTGCTTCAGATAAAGGGTTGGGTGCAAAAAGAATGGAGTTCCTAAAGAGGGGGAGACTGAGAAGATCCTCCCGGATGCTGAGGTGTGAGAACGTGGATTTGGATCTACATTAAAAATGAAAAAGACCTGCTTACACAGTAGAGCAATCCAAACAAGTTTTTTCAGTCAAAATATATGTAAACGACATCTGGTTCCAAAGATCGATATCTGATAATAAGAGTTGATCAGAGGTGGTCGTTTTCATTTATCTCGGTCCTAATTACCATTGATCGAAGTCTATAATACTCTTTAAGGTGGAAGCGTGGCTGATAGGTTCGTGATTGCGTCGAGCACGAAGGGTAAGTACCCATAGTTCTTCGATGAGGTTGTCGCAGCAGGTCGGTCGGAGTCATTAGACCTAACAAGAACCGTCATTAGCACGACATTACATAGTTATTAAATCCTTAAGGAATGAAAAATGCTCAATCCTCACGAAGGAGGAGCCATTAACTCTCACTTGGGAATCAGAATGAGAGAGAGAGAGAGAGAGAGAGAGAGAGGGAGATAGTTATCCGCAAGATGTCAGAGATTCCTCAAATGACTAGCTATTCAATTTCTCATTCGATCGAAATCGAATCAATACACGTAATTTCTGAGTAGGTACCAATTCCCGACCACCCTTCGGGACAAGAATGCCACTGACGTGATCCATGGCTCATAGCACCTTCAAATTGACCGAATAGAACGCAGGGTGGCCACATGTCCAGAAAGTCAGGAAAATGTCAGGAAAAATAAAATTTGTCAGGGAAATGCGAGTAGTTGTGAAGGAAAATAAAAATTGAAATTTATATTAACTATGTTATTTTTGTCGTATTAAATATATAACTTTTATAATTTATTTAACAAATTTTAGAACGTATCCAAAGATTTCGAAGGATTATAAATAATTTCCAGGTAAAAATGTCGTAAAACTCATGGAATTTTAAGAAATTTTAGGGAATTTTGAAAAGTTTTCAAATATTCTGAAGATTTTTTTACGTATTTCAAGGGATTTAAAAGTTTTTCGAGGAATTATAAAGGATTTTAAGAAACTTGTAAGAATTTAAAGAAATTTTAAGGAATTGTAAATATTATCGTGGAATTTAAAAGGCGTGTAAGATTTTTAAGAAATTTTCATTATTTTAAAGCTTATTTTAGTGCAAGTTTTGATTTTGAGTTGAGAATACAATTTATTGTGTTATAAAAGAAACGAGAAATGTGGAGCGTGTTACTCGGTTCATTTACAAAATGTATCTGACGCTAAGTACAGATAAGCAGGTAAAGAGAGTAAATCATAGGAAATTAGAAAAGGTTCACCTCAATATTGCAGATTAAAATGACCTGTAATATAACTCAATTTAGCAGATAGTACAAAAGAGCACATTATGTATCCCGAGTTTGAATTTTTACAATGTTTGGGTAGAGTTTGGTCAGACTATACAATTTGTGAATAAAGCCATAAAATACTTAGAACCAAACGTAATAAGCTTAAAGTACTTCAGAATTATAATAGTTACAACTAGGTAGATTTTTAGATTCTCAATTGTCACGCTTATTATTGAAACACATTCAAATGCTTGTCTTAAACAACGATAAATTGAATACAAAAAAATATAATTCTAATTGTTATGCAGTAACAAAATTAATTTTAAAGAATTTATATTTTCCTCAGGGAATTTTAAAGGATTTTACAGTAATAATTTTAATTATTGAATTAATTCAAGGAATTTCGATAGATTTTAAACGATTTAAAAATGTTTTAACTATTTTAAGAATTTAGTAAGTATTCTAAAGAATTTACGACTTTTTTTAAGGACCTAAAAAGAATTTAAGAGAATTCAAGCGATTTACTAAAATTTTCTAGTTATTTAAAATTTTTTTAAAAAGGTTATGAAAATGAGATGAAAAACTATTTTAAAGTAATTTTAAGGAATTTAAATTTTCTTTATGAGATTTTAAAGAATTTTAATAGATATTTACGTATTTTAAGAAATTTCAAAGTTTTTTGTGGAATACTAAAGGATTTTAAAAAGCTTGTGAAAATTTTAAGTAATTTTGACGTTTTAAAAATGATTTTATGGAATTTTAACATGCCTCTTATAATTTAAAAAAAACCTCAAGTCATTTTTGATTTTTACAAGCCTTGGTGAAATATTTTTCAAGAATATTTTTTTAAGGATTTTTATGATGCACTTTAGGGAATTTAAAAAAATTTCACAAGATTTTTATGATTTATAGTCGATTATGCAAAGTAATTGTATAAGATTTCAAGTACTTTTAAATATTGTAGAGGAATTTTAAGATATTTAAACATTTTTTTAGGAATTTCAAAAAATTTCAGCGAATTTTAAGGAATTTCAATAGGTTTCCAATAGTTTCACGAAATTTTTGTGCATTTTAAGAGATTCTGAAAATGTTTTATGGAATTTTGAAGGATTATAGAAAATTTAAAGAGATTTTTATGAATTTTAAAAGATTTTGAAGTTTGTATTGGAATTGAAAGTATTTTAAAGGATTTTGAGGAATTAAAAAAATATTAGTGAAAATTGAAGGGATCTTATGAAATATTAACAAATATGAAAAAATTTAGTCGAATTTTAAGATGTTTCTAAGAATTTCAAGAAATTTCAATGAATTTTAGGAGATATTTTCAAAAGCGGTTGTAAGTTTCAGGGATTTTTACGAATGTTAAATATTGTAAAGAGATTTTGTAAAAAAAATTGTTTTCGTATTTAAAGGGATTTAAAAATTCTTCGTGCAATTATAAATGATTTTAAGAAACTTTTAAGAATTTTAAGAGATTTTAATGAATTATAAATATACTCATGGAATTTAAAAGGATTTTAAAAGGCTTTTTTTAGAAATTTAAGAAATTTTGATTATTTCAAAGAGATTTGAAGGAATTTAAATTTTTCTCATGGAATTTTAAAGAATTTCACAATTTTTTAAATGATTTATAAAAGACTTTGTAGAACTTTAAGAAATTTTAAGAGGCTTTCAAGAATTTTAAGAAATCTTTACTTATTCTAAGGGATTTTAAAGTTTTTCATGAAATTCTAAAGGATTTTAAAAAGCTTGTAAAAATTAAAAGTAATTTCGACATTTTAAAAATGATTTGAGGAAAATTTTAATAGTAATTAATTTAATAGGATTTAAAAAAATTTCAAGTCATATTTGATTTTTAAAAGATTTTGTGAGATATTTTATTTCAAGAGTTTTTTTTAAGATTTTAATGCACTTTAGGAAATTTTAAAGAAATTCACGAAATTTGTATGATTTGTAAACGATTTCGTAAAATAATTGTAAAGGATTTCATGGAATTTTAAATTTTTAAGAATTTTAAAAAGATTCGTGAAAATTCAGGATCTCATGAAATATTAACAAATTTGAAGCTATTTCGTTGAATTTTAAGATGTTTCTAGGAATTTCAAGAAATTTTAATGAATTTTAAGAGCTCTTTTCTAAAGTTGTTGTAAATTTGAGAAATTTTTACGAATGTTAAATGTTATGAAGTGATATTAAATTTCAAAAGATTTAAAGTGATATTATACGAAATTTTTGAAAAATGTCATTAGTATTATAATTAAAAATTTGTACGCATTTGTAATACTTTTCTGTTAGGGAAATTTCTCTGAAAGTCAGGGAAAAGTCAGGAAAATGTCAGGGAAATTGAAAAATTGAATCTTGTAGCCACCCTGGCATAAATACTATTGCGGGCAAACAGAAATTAGAAAAAATTGATATTAGAGCAGTTGATAATTGCAATAAATGAAAAATCGGATTTATACGAATTAGAGAGAATTTCAATTCGAATAAACGGAGATTAGGTCCAATAATAATTCGAATGTATAAATACTACAGCAAATTTTGATTCGGTGAAATGAATTTCGGTCAAGTGGTTATTATGTCAAATGAAATTTGGGTGATATTCATGCGCCTCCTAATTTTCGGAACAATTTTGTATGGATTCTTCTTGGCTGCAGATATTACATGTATTGAGTGTAGTAGGGAGAGCAGAAAGCATATAATGATATTAATCAGGGCGGCGTTCGGCTTCCTTAAAATTGCCAGCAGGCTCAATTTCTCACTTAAAATCTAATTAGACCTTCCCTGAGCTGCCTGCGGCCGAAGACTCGACGTTCATGCCGATACAAACAGCTAAGGCTAGGTCCGAGCCTCGCAAATCTGACCCCAGGATAAAAAAAGAAGGACCTCTTATAAGACCCACTTTACCAAATTGCAGTTTCCTCGCTCGCATCTTACATGCCACGAACTTCGACTCTCTGCACGTAATCTTGAATTCGTCCACTTTCTAACAGTTTCTTTGGAGATGGGACGATAAACCTGAAGGTCGATATGAATAAAAAAATCAAATTAATACAGTAATAGAGAAAAAAAATCCTTGAAATGAAATATACCTCCTCGTGGACTTCTTGGTCCTGCTTCCTGCAAGACTCGCGTGAGGGACTTTTATCAGTCGTATTTCATACGCGAGTGTCATTTTTTAATTTGATATTTATTTTAATATCATGTTTACTCTGGAGGTTTCGCGTGTAGAGTTTACCCGTTAATCGAAGGACATTTGAGTTGGAAAATCCAGTTTGGTTGTGGTCATGCGTGTACGGAGGCTGAAGTGTGGCGACTGCTCGTAATAAACGCATCGTCTACACTTGCAGTAGTTCAATCGGGTTTACTGGCGCCCCTGGCATAAGTAGAATTATTACTCGCTTCCTCCATATGCACCACTACTAGGCCTTAATTCTCTTAGCTGAAGTCTAATCGACATCTTAAAGTGGACTTGCTCCATATTTCATTCCCATTTCAAAGAAGAAGAAAAAAAAAAAAAAAACAAAGTCGCCTCTTGCTACCCAAGCAATTAAACGCAACTGGCTATATTTCGTATGACCAATTGCTTTCAAGAATTAGAACAAGACTCTTTATTAAGGATTTCGATAATAGGATTTCTATTCTTGTTTCTTGAACATCTTATAAGAGAAGAATACAAAAAGTAGCGTCGATCGTTAGCGAGGTACAAATTTCGCCATTTGCCGCAATAAACCTTCGAACCCGCTTGTAACTTCTTCTTATGGGAGGCATGAGTAATCGCCTTGTTAGCCCTTATGGCCTATAGCGCACTCATACCCATTGAAGAAAAAAGAAATGAGAAACACTGCACGATACGCCATCGACGCGACGTAGAAAACGAGTTAAGATCGGGTGGGGTGAGTCTCTCTTGTAAAAATGCGATTTGGCAAAAGTGAAAATTGAGAAAGAAGCCAATACTCGCTGAAAGGTACATCGACTCTCTTGATAATATATCGCGATCTGATGTTACTTTACACTCCTTTCAATAATAATAAATGTCCGCATCTTGTAACTGGTTTACGGAGGTAAATGTTGTTGCTGATTGCAGTTCGTACTTTTGTCATTTTATTGCCGCGACAATTTATTGAGCTCTCATTCACTCACGGACTTACTCCATTTAATCGTTCCAAATTAAGTTAGCTCGCGAATCTGCATTACATTAGTTTTTGTTGTTTAATTTCAATCAAGTGAAAAAAAAACAAAAAAAAAACGTTGAAGGATTTCTCCACGAGTGGTCTGCAGAAAATTGAAAGAGAATTTTTGCGTAAAGCAGAATTTTGTGCGTAGTTACAAAAGTCGAGACCTTATATCTTGAATTTTAGTGGAGCTTGGTGAGATTCTACAGATATCGAAGTTTTACTGGAACCCGATACAGCAGCCTTAAAATCACTAAAATTCTTATAAGCCGTTAGTCCTTAGCATTACTTTGAAGTCCCGTTATAATTCTCTGAAATCTTTTAAAATCTGGTAAAATTAAGTGAAATCGATAAATATCATGTAGAAATCCTCATACAGAAATTCTGTAACTTTTTCTTTTATGAGAAAATTAGGCGTGTGTGTTTTGTCTATAGAAACTGTAAAGACACTTCAAATTTGCGCGCCAAATTAATTGACCAATAAGGTTAGCGCACTACGCATGAAGTTAGCTATAATATAATGTCAAGGGGTTGACAACTTGTGAAATCAGGTTGCACTGAAATCTTGTGAGTTCTCCTGAAATTTCCTGAAATATCTAGTCACATGAATTTACTTGAAGTCACATAAATTTATTTGAATTTTCTTGAAATCTCCTCAAGTCAGTGAAATCTTTTGAAGTCACGTGAATTCACTTAAATTTTCTTGAAATCTCCTGAAATCAATGAAATCTTCTAAAGTCACTTGAAGTTATGTGAATTCACTTGAAGTCACGTGAATTCATTTGAATATCCTTGAAATCTCCCGAAGTGAGTGAAATCTTCTGAAGTCATTTGAAGTCATATGAAATCTTCTGAAATAACTTGAAGTCACGTGAATTCATATGAATTTTCTTGAAATCTCATGGAGTCAGTGAAATCTTCTGAAGTAACTTGAAATCAGTGAAATCTTTTGAAGTTACTTGAAGTCAGTGAAATCTTCTAAAGTAATTTGAATTCATATGAGTTTTCTTGAAATCTCCTAAAGTCAGTGATATTTTCTGAAGTCACTTGAAGTCATGTAAATTCACTTGAAGTCAGTGAAATCTTTTGAAGTCACTTGACTTCATGTGAATTCACTTGAAGTCATGTAAATTCATAGGAATTTTCTTAAAATCTCCTGAAGTCAGTGAAATCTTCTGAAAATCACTTGAAGACAGTGATATCTTCTGAAGTCACTTGAAGTCACGTGAATTCATATGAATTTTCTTGAAATCTCCTGAAGTCAGTGAAATCTTTTGAAGTCACATGAATTCACTTAAATTTTCTTGAAATCTCCTGAAGTCAGTGAAATCTTCTGAAAATCACTTGAAGTCAGTGATATCTTCTGAAGTCACTTGAAGTCATGTAAATTCGTAGGAATTTTCTTAAAATCTCCTGAAGTCAGTGAAATCTTCTGAAGTCTTTTGAAGTCAGTGAAATATTCTGAAGTTATTTGAATTCAGTGACATCTTCTGAAGTAATTTGAATTCATATGAGTTTTCTTGAAATCTCCTAAAGTCAGTGATATTTTCTGAAGTCACTTGAAGTCATGTAAATTCATAGGAATTTTCTTAAAATCTCCTGAAGTCAGTGAAATCTTTTGAAGTCACGTGAATTCACTTAAATTTTCTTGAAATCTCCTGAAGAATCACTTGAAGTCAGTGATATCTTCTGAAGTCACTTGAAGTCATGTAAATTCACTTGAAGTCAGTGAAATCTTTTGAAGTCACTTGACTTCATGTGAATTTTCTTGAAATCTCCTAAAGTCAGTGAAATCTTCTGAAGTCTTTTGAAGTCAGTGAATCATTCTGAAGTTATTTGAATTCAGTGAAATCTTCTGAAGTACTTGAAGTCACGTGAATTCATTGAAATCACTTGAATTCATTTGAATTTTCTTAAAATCTCCTGAAGTCAGTGAAATCTTTTGAAATCATTGAAATTTCCTGAAATATCTTGAAGTCAGAAGTAGGTGTACACCCACTTGGCCGAGTTGTCAACCTCTCGGGTAACGCATAATTAGGAACGCAATGTGAAGTTGTCTGCAATGCATCTTTTTGTTAGAAAAGGACTATATCTTAATGAAATCTCAAAAAAAAAAAAAAAAAAAAAAACTTTTAAGTAAAATTATCAGAAGATTGAAATTTGTGTGGCTTCAGACTCGAGAATTTACTCTAAATTTAATAGCGTATCAGTTTTATAATAAAGCTAATCTCACAGAAGACATCCGCAGACTCTCTGGAACCAAGAAACTGTGTTTACAAGTTCTTGGTTGATATCAGCACGTACGTTGTATATCTCCTTGGTAAGATCTATTCACGGAGAAAACAGCAGGGGAAGGGACCGATATCTTTGGAGGGGGTAAAGGGGGGAAGATAGTTATTAATTGGCTACATGATAAAACAGTGTTAGTTCCCATTCGCTGTCCCTCGTGGACCCCCCTTGGGTTTCGCTCTTAAGATATGAGGCCACGCGACTTCCCTCTTCTTTCCACCCCCTGCCCCACCCCCCCAGCGATTGGTCAGAGGTACTCGTGTACGCGCAAAACGCGTATGCGTGAGTCTTGATTCTTGATCACTGGGAGTGTAACCTGAAGGAAAAAGAAAGGATGAGGAGCTCCT